>JAQZBX010057013.1:0-18066 GCA_029593785.1 Cabassous unicinctus
ACTGGTCCTTGTCTCCAGGTGACAACAGCTGGGGGATCCCCCAACCTCCATGCAGTGCAGGGTGCAAGATAGGACAGCTGCCTACTCTATATCTTGGCTTTCTTCTTGCCCGTCTCAGTTTCCTAGGAATGCCAAAATAATATCACAAACTTGGTGGCTTAAAACAGAAATTTACTGTCTCAATTCTGAAGACTAGAAGTCTGAAATCAAGGTTTCGGCAGGACCATGCTCCCTCTGAAACCTGTAGGGAAGAATCCTCCTTGCCTTTCACGAGCCTCTGGCCTTTTGTCAGCAATCCTCGGCTTACGCCTGCAGCACTCCAATCTCTGCTTCCAACGTCCCTTTGTGGCTGCGTCTCTTCTTCCCTTCTTATAAGGACACCAATCATATTGGATGAAGGGCCCACCCGACTCCAGTATGACCTCCTCTTAACTACTTCCATCTTATTTCCAAATAGGATCACATTCCGAGGCACTCTGGGTTAGGACTTCAACACATTTTCTGGTTACACAATTCAACCCTTAACACCAATCCTCTCTGGGAAGTGGGACAAAGGCCCCTGATGCTACCTCTCCTTTCTGTCTGGAATATAACCTTCTGAACCCTTTATAATTCCAAAGGCAGCATTGCATAATAGCAAAGAACACAGACTTGGGAGCAGACTTCCCAGGTTCTATCTCAGGTTCACCTCTGTTAGACCTTAGGGAAGTAACCGAACCATCCTATGCCTCAGTTTCCTTAGCTGTAAAGATGGTAAAAACCCCAAGGAGCTATTGCAATTAAATGAACTCAGCCATGTAAAACACTTAGGAAGAGAGTAAGCTTTCAGTAATGCTGGTATTATTTGGCAGTTTTCAGTCACTATGGGTAAGACTAGGCTGGACCAGCTGAGGGGGGTGAGCCCTGGCAAGGAGCTGGGAAGAACACTGTCCAGGAACATGCCAAGGGCTCCTTGTTGGTTAAAGCTCTATGTACCTGTCCCTTCAGTGGTCTATTGTAATGGTCAACCCAGCTCTTCTCCAACTTTGATGTGCATACAAATCACCCAACAATCTTAACCTGCAGATTCTGATCCAGCACATCTTTATGTGCCCTGAGATTCTACATCTCTGCATCTCTCAAAGGCTTCTAGAGGATACCCATGCCACTGGTCCATGGACCACATTGAGTAGCAAGGGTTTAAGAGTATATTTAGGGAAGCAGATGTGGCTCAAACAATTGGGCTCCCATCTACCATACAGGAGGTCCAGGGTTCGGTTCCTGGGGCCTCCTGGTGAAAGGCAAGCTGGCCCAAGCAGAGAGCTGGCCCAAGTGGAGAGCTGGCCCAAGTGCAGAGCTAGCACAGCAAGATGATGCAACAAAATGAGACACAGAAGAGAGACAATAAGAGATGCAGCAGACCAGGGAGCTGAGGTGGTACAAGAGACTGAGTGCCTCTCTCCACTCTGGAAGGTCCCAGGATCGGTTCCCGGTGCTGCCTAAAGAGAAGACAAGCAGACACAGAACACACAGAGAGCAAACAGTGAGTGCAAAAACAATGGGGGTGGCGGGGAGGAATAAATAAGTAAATCTTAAAAATATATATATATATACTATAATCAGAAGTGCTATGATAATGAAGGGGACCACCGGAACAAAGAGGCAGATGCTGCAGACCTAAGCAGACAATGCTGGGTGTCACCGTGATAGTGTAGGAGCCCAGCTTCCCAGCTGTGGATAAAGAGTGGATGCAAGTCATTGACCTTTCCTGGTTCCTCTCCCAGGGATTAACCCGTGCTTAACCCGTGCTTTGGAAAGGAACAGCAGCTCACTGAGGCAATGTTAATGGGTTTAGCCTGCTCCAGTTTATCATTCCCTAACAGGGTCACCCGAGAAGTGGTCTCATGCCTTCTGATAGAAAAAAACATATGGCCTCATCTTTGGTTTATGTGGGACCTAGAGCAATTCCTGGGAGAATGGAAACTTTGGTGACAGAATTCCAGTTTCCTAATTTCAGTGAGTATGGTGGAGACTTACAAATCAGTATTTTTGTCCTAGTGTTTTTATGATGTGGAAAACAGCTGGTCCAAGGAGGAGATGGGAAATTTGACTCTAGCGCAACCTGGGCTCCTGCATGACTGGGTATGCAGCTCAGTTTGGGAGAGGAGAGGGGAGAGGCCGCTGGGATATATGCCCCAGGATGAGGGTGGGGTTGCTTTACCCATTGACAGGGTCTGGGTTTTAAAAAAGGAAAAAAAGCTGGACCACCAAATCCAATGTGAGAATGGGCAGAAGCAGCTACAGATGTCCCTTAGCCTGAATCCTCACCACTTTTTTCCACTGGCCTCTTTCTCCAGCCTCTGATCCATCCCCCACACAGTTATATTTCTAAAATGCTTCACAAAAGCCATCCATGACTCCCCATTGCATAGTCAAGACGGTCACAATGCTTTCCAGTGGGTACCAACTCCCGTTGATGGGTAGTAGCTGCCTGATAGGCTGTCGGAAGAGCTTAAGTCCTCCTCTGGATTCCTGGGAATGATATTGGGATTGACATCCAGTGTCTGCCATGGGTACTGGCGGGGGAGGGGTGCCATGCCATTTCTTTCTTGACAACAGGAGCACATCAGAACACATCTTAGCTTTCAAACTCCTTAACGGTTGAACTTGAGCCATCACTGAGACATCATCTCCCACACGTCTCCATGAAATGCCCACCCCAGATGACCTGGATCATCTTCTCCACCCCCGCCAGCCCCCAACACTCCACGTGTGCCCTTGCACCTGGGGCTGGGCTCAGCCAGATCTTTCCATCCTGCAAGGCTTAATTCTCCCACCCTCTTCTTGGCTCCAGGACTTGTCACTAGACCAGTGTCTCTTCCTGCTCTTGCTCATCTCTTTGTATGAGCCAGGATAAAAGTATTAATGTAGGAGTGCTCCCAACCTTCCCCCTTGGCTCAAGTCCTTCCCTTCCTGGAAGTTCAGGAAGGCCCGCAAGGCTTCACTGGCTCTTTGTGACTTTATAATGTAGAAATGTCAGGGAAGGGAGGGGAGAAGAGAGCATGAGGGTGGGGCTTCAAGGAAGTTTGTGGAGTTTTATGGGCCTGGGTTTGAGAGAGGTGAGGTGTGAGGGAACCAGGTGGCAGAGAAAAGTAGATGTGTTGGAAATATTGCTGTGGTCTACCCATCCCCCATTTATCATTAAAGAAATGCAAGAAAAGACCATGAGATTTTTTGGTTGCTTAACTCTGTCCTTGAGGCCACAGCAGCACTCTCAGTCTGGACACACTGTGGGATGTGGCATGCGAGTGCTACGTTTAAGTCTCATGTGTTCTCATTTGGATATGGTTTGAAGGGCCTTTACCTGCACCTATTTCCTGGTTTCTAGGGTGGGTCCTAGAGTGGGAGAATTGGGAGGCTCCTAAAAGATACCTGCAGGATAATGAAAAACTTCCTGGGGAAGCCCCCCTGAATCTCTGTGGCATTTCTGTGATAGGTGTGTCTTCTGTTCTTCACGGTGGACCCAGGAAATACCTGATAGTTCATATGTGAATGAGTCAACAGGGAGGAGCCAACCATACCTGCAGTCTTAGGCTGGGGTCTGGCCCCACCAGATGATTAGGGAGTAGGGGCTTTGAGTCAAGTCGTATCAACCCCAAGATCTCTAGGAGGGAAGGGAGAGCTGCAGATTTAGCTCAACCCATGGGCATGGATTTCATCAATCTTGTCTATGCAATGAGACCCCATATAAACTCAGGACACTGGGAGCCACGACGAGCTTCTGTGACTGGAATATGTGGCTGCTGTGCCAGGAGGGTGATGCATTTTGACTCCAAGCACAGGGAATGTGGAAGCTTGTACCTTAGACCCTCCCAGACCTTATCCTGTGCATCTCTTCATTTGACTTATGTGTATCCTTTTATTATAATACATATAATAGTGCTTTCAGTGAGTTCTGAGAGCCATTCTACTGAATTATTGACTCAAGGGGGTGGTGAGAAACCCCCAAATTTATAGCCATTCAGAAGTGTAGGGTGGCCTGGGCCCAAGAACTTGTAATTGGTCCTTGAAGGGCAGTAGGGTAGAGGATGGCCCTGAACCTGTGGGGTCTGGCCTAACTCCAAGGAGTTAGTAGAATTGAATTAATTGAGTGACTCAGCAGTCCCTGCAGTTGCTGACTGAAGTTTCTGATAGCAATACAGTTGGTGTCAGAAGCTGTGTTGTGGAAGTGGATAAAAGTTTTTGATAACCTTTACAAAATCCAGTCCCCCTGCTTTACAGAAAAGGAGCCTGAAGCCCTGAGAAATGGGGACAGTCAGCAACTTAAGTTTTAGAGCAGCCGAAACGCCTGCAGGAGGGAGTATTCCTGAGCTGATGTCAAAATGTGCTTGCAAATACCACCTCCCCTCAGGAGGCAGTACCTAGGTGAAGGCTATCAACTCAACCCAAATTGATGGGTATTTATTGAAGACACTTTGGGTGAAAATACTTTCAAGATTCTAGAAAAGTCTGCTACGGACACTGCCCTTGGTAAATTGTTTTAAGGTGGGAAACACCTGATCACAGGTGAGGCATGTTGGGGCTCTGCCTTTGGGTTTGGCCTACTTGCTCCTTTCCACTCACTGGTATATATAATCCATCTTACTATCTCTTTTTATCCTTTCCTCTTGTACACACACACACACCCCTTTCCTGAGGGATAGCCTTGTCTTCCCATATATGGGCAAGTCCAGTGCAGAAAAAAGGTAGACATACCTTGGGAGTGTTTTACCAGGTGGTGGGAGTAGGCAAGTCTCAAAGACCATTCTAGCTTTATTGGCACGTGTATTAGTCAAAGTTCTCTAGGGAAACAGAACCTACAGGAGACATCTGTAAATAGTACGAGATTTTATAAAACTGTCTCATGTGACCGTGGGGATGCACAAGTTCAAATTCCACAGGGCAGGCTGCAAGCTCTGATGAATGTCCTTGAGGAGTTCCCCAGGAGACGCTGGCTGTCTGAAGTAGAGATGAGAATTCTCTCCCTGAATGCTGAAATCACTTCCCCTTTTAAGGCCTTCAACTGATTGGATGAGATGCCACTCATTGCTGACAGCAATCTCTTCAGATGATTGTAGATGTAACCAGCCATCGATGCAATCAACTCACTGATGATTAAATTCCATGAAATGCCCTTGTATTACAATTAGCCCTGTGCTTGCTTGACCAGACAACTAGGCACCATTACCTGGCCAAGTTGACACATTAGCCTAACCCATCACAGCACTATTTTCCCACTGGGAAGCCCTACAGCTGCACTGAGCTTCTAGCTCTCATTGTGTCAAAGGCAACCTGACCTACCTGTGCTGCTCGTGCCTGCTCCCTGCCACCTGGCTTCTTGCTAGAGTCTGGTAATGGGAGGAACCAACCCAAGAGGGAGGCAGACATTGGGGTATTTCCTTCCTTACTCTCTGTTTCAAGTGGTATCTGCTTTGTGACTCTAGCTCCCACCACAGGTGCCCACCACCATTCCAGTGTCCACAGAGTGAGTCTGGCCCTGAGCTGGGAAAACATCACCTCCACCCTTCTCTCTCCAGCCTCAGGGTGCAAGTGGCTTTCTCCTATGCTAATCCTGCAGACCACCTACCATTACTGTTTCGGGGTTTTTTTTTCCAGCTCCTCTATTACTAGTATAAGTCTCCTCTGTTGAGATAATGGAGGTATTTTCATTGCCTTGTTAGACTGATAACATAGTCCAACTCTACTCCCTGTCCCCCACCCCATCATTAAACTTATAAGAAAACCAAGGCTAATAGGGATATAATTTGTCCAAAGAAAGGTCCACTATTTACTTGTGAGTGACTGAACTGGGTTCCCTTGTTTCTGTTCTCCACACCTCTGCACAATATGGCAGGGACTGCTCTTTACTTTTACTCCAAGGAAGTCACTGGGAGCAACAATTTTGAAATGTGTCTTCTAAGGAAGCACCACAGTCATAATTCTAGTCCTTTCACTTTCTAAATATGCCCTCTAGACATTAAGAGAGGTTTAACCCTTCAGACTGGGAGATTTGAGAGGTGCAATTAGAGTAGCCCAGGCTGTGACTACAACCAGGTCACCTCCTGCATCTGTGCCTCAGTTTTCAAAACGATACGTTACCATTCCCAGAAGCATTTACGCAAAATTGAACACCTCAGGTATTGGAGCAGCTGGTTTGTCAAATCTGCAAAGTAAGTTTAGTTTAATAGGTATTTAAACATGCCATATATTTTAAATACACAGTGCTTCTGCTAATTAACACTTCATAATTTCGAGAGTCCCACAGGCAATTGTTACCACTTGTAAGTGGGAAAAGATAGTGTCAAGAAAATGAATGCCGGCTTTGCAAATTGCAGCAGCGGGATAGCATGTGAAATACCTCTTCTATGCTACCCCGTGTGGATGGAGTGGTGGTGGGAGATGAGTGAGGCCCCCTGGGGCGGGGTGATGGGGCCGAGGGGCTGGCACCACCTCGGGCACTCTGAACACTGATGGTCTTCAGAAGGCAGCCCCCCACCGGTGGCCAAGATCAGTGACACAGACGCACAAAAATTAAACATTGTCCTAACAAGACGACATGCACACACGTGCATACACAGCACTTGTATGAAAAAGCTGGTGAGTTGGGCAAAATTACCCCAATCTGTGTGAGCCTGACAGGCAAGGCAGACTTACCCACAGGTACAGAGTGGGGGGTAGGGGCGTCTAAACATCCTCACCCTGCTCCTCTTTGCCTGAATTCTATCACTGAGGTTTATTTGGCCAATGTGTCTCTCCTTTTCCAGCACTCCTGGGAGAGATCATCAGATACTCATCAGTCATTGGTACATCAGTGTGATCTAAAGAGACAGCTTTCTTCTTGGTGCTTGGCCAAGATCAGGGGCACCCACAGACAACATGGGGCCTTAGCAAGATGCATGGGAAGGTCCAGCCTGCCTTTTGTTATTATAACAGGAGACCTGGATCCCGGAGAGTTGAGGAAAAAGGGGTACTTAGCACGGTTGGTGAGTTACCCAAAGAGGGAGGTAGGAGGAAACCTCTGCTCACCCAGGGTTCTGCCTAAGATGACCCTCCCAGACAGTCTCCCCATCCACATCTTCCACCACCTCGGCATTGCTCCTGCTTTTGGGGAGAAGGGGGAGACGCGAGCAGAGGCTGACACGTAGGCAGGGGACAAGAACAGTGAAGATTGTGGCTGGGGGGAGCTCATTGGGTAGCACCTTCTTTCCTGAAGTTCCAAAAAGAGCAAAGCAAAACCAAGAACTAGAACGGGCTTTCATCTGTCACTAGAAATTCCAAGAGGGCAGGGCCTTGTCGGATCATGCTCATCACCATATCCCTGCCACCTAGGAGAGTGCCTGAAAGAAACGGATGCTCGATAAACACAGGTTGAGTGAATGAGACGGTACAGACCAAAGTGCAATGAGATGCCACCTCAAAAGGCCTTTTATTCACAGCGTTCTCAAGCCCACTGACCATGCATGGCAGCACAAGCCCTTGCTGGAGTTACAGATGCGCCTCTGGGAAAAAGACCGCGATAGAGACGTGATGCTGAGCTCTACTGGCTTTTTGCTGTTCCCCAAGGTCACTGCCTTCTTCGGGCAGTGTTTGCTAAGCTGCCAGCCTACATCATGTCACATCAGGCAGCCCAGGGCAACTTCCCTGCTGATGCCCAGACAGGAGGAAGATGCTGCCCCAACCTTAAGTTTCCCTTAGCAAAACCTTTCTGTCTTTCAACAGGCAGCAGGGCCTGCACCAGAAGACAACCAAGGGAAATTCTTTGGAGGATTTTCCACCCTTCATTTCTGAGGCACCACAGGCAAAATGGAACTGTGTCAAGATTCTGTTGGACCCAATGTCCCTGAGGTGACGTTTATGGCATATTTGATCTTCCCTTCCCTTCTCGTTGGGATAAGAGGATTATATGGCACAGGCAGCAGGTAAGAACCTAGCCATGATTCTGTAGGAAAGAACAAAGTTAGTGATTCATAACCAAACCATGAGGTAGTTCAAAAGTATATAGTATGAGGCCTGTGAATCTTAACTTTACAGTCTGTAAAACCATTTTGTCAACCAACCAAAAGCATCACTGGCTGTGACACTACTACCTAAAGCCCATCTATAAAAATCTAGAATCTCTCAGAAGCACCTTGCTCCATGCTAGGCTCACAGAGATAATGTGTATAAAACAGAAAGCTTGTTCAGATCCCTGGTTATACACTTGAACTGCTCACCACACAGAGAAGCCAAGGCAGTAATCTGGCATTCCAGGAGCTGTGTTATGGGGGAAAACTACCTCAGGTATGGTCCTGGACCTCCCAACTAATTTGCTTTGTGAATGACAGCAAGCCACGTAACCTTTCTGGGCCCATGTCTCCCCATCCCCATCAAAAGCTGGACAAGACAGCTTCTGAAGTTCCTTCTAGTTCAGAGACGCTATTTTACTGCAAGTCTATGATTTGAACATATCCAGTGGTATGTCTGTGTTTTATGCAGAGCTGAGGTCAAACGAGGAAACTGCCACCATCATGGGAAACACTCCCCGCCCCAGGCCCACCCACTCCCCAAGCCATGCTCAGATGGAGTGGAGAGGAGGATCTGACACCTGTCTAGAGTCAGAGCAGCAGGGTTCTGGGGGGCAGGGAGGTTGTCCCTAGACAAAGGACTCACCCACCTGAAGCCACCTCCAAGCCGAGCCCACTGTTTGCCTGGCAAAGTCAGGGGCTTTCATTAGGGCAGATGAAGGAAACAAAGGAAGCGTGTGGAGAGCTTTAGGACACCACATCTCATGCCTGACTGCAGGAGCTAAATGTAAGCCATGGTGCCATAACCTCACAACGAGAGGAAACAGTCACCTCAATGTCTGATGGGAAAGGTAACCGGGTTCTGGCCTCCATCTGTCTATTCATACATATGTCTGAATCCACCTCCTGATAATTAGTTCCCATCTCATCAGTCACTCCTGGCACGTAAGTCCCACTGGCCAGTTCCCGTCTATATTATCCAGCAATCAAGAATTCAAGCACTGACAGTGATAGGAAAAAAAGACACCTTTGAACAAATTGGCTAGTTTTTTTAAGTCCAGGATCCAAGAGGCTTTTCCATTAGATCTGCCTTAGGCTACAAATCTTGCAGAATCTTTTCCGTGCATTTTTCCAGCACCAGGCATTGTTTCTTGTGGGGAGAAGTGAAATCACTGCTGGCACTTCTTCTTTTCCCCTGTGATCTGTGCGCTGCTTTTTAAGGAGGTTTTAATAATGCATAGGGAAGGATGGGGGGTGCAGGAATAAAGCACTAAGCTGCTACCAAGATGTGCTGCCTGGGAATGAGGCCTGGTGGGCAAAGCAAATGGACCAGCTTTTAGCCTGAGTCTTCTAGTTTGCAGCAAGAATGGGGGTTTGGATCACAGAGCTTTTTTGCCATCTGACAAGTGCAGGTTTGAGCCAACATCAGCTTGTCAAGTGCTGATTTCAATTTTCTTCTGGCAGCCTGGCCACACAATTCATTCCTAGCTGAAGAAGAAAGAAATGCTTCTGATTTAGCCTTCAAGAGCAGTAGGGGTGAGCACATATTTGACCGACATCTTAAGATGTGTTATCAAAAAGGCGGTGCAGGTCTGGTAAAATACATCAAGGATCATAAGCAATGCCGTGGAAAGGAGAAGGTTCTACCTCTGGATTCCTAAGCTGCAGATTACATAACTGATGTCACCTGGGAAGTTTTTAAATATTGTTAATGGAGTACAGGCTGGCTAGTTTTCAGAAATGGGTTGCTGCACTCAAAAAGATTGCCTTTCTTGTCCCCAAGTCCCAGTGCTCTCCGTAGATGCACAAAAGCCCACCCCCAGGAGCAGATGCGCAGACTTCTGTTGTCAAGGAAACCAGTCTGTGCTGAGCACTAGAATTAGAAAGCCTGGGCCTGACCTAGCAGTGCCTTCTGCCCACTTACCCACCGGGGACACAGCCATCTCTTGCCCACTGGGGACAATGAAGACCCTTTCACACAATCTCTAGCCTGGGTTGGTGGAGCAGAGGCTCCACTGACAGCTCAAACCAACCAGCGGGCAGTTGCACAGGCCTCACAAACAAACCCACGGATATAGAGAAGGGAGAAGAACAGTTGGAAAGGTCCTGGGACAGGGGCAAGTGAGTGACCCACGGTGCTGAGAAGACTTAGGGACAGAATTGAACGCCCAATGCCAGCCCAGCCCTTCCTCCCTCCAACACATCTACCCCCCAAGTTTCCCCCAAATAAATTCAAGTGGCCCTCTGGAGAGGTCACCCACAAGCAACCATCAATAGGCCAAACCTGATACTCCGACAGGAAGCAGGGAGTGGGGGGCACACAGATGCCTTTGAGGGTAAAGGGCCTACGTAAAATGCTCTAGGGGGACATTTAGAGAGTCAGGGGTAACACAAGGGGAGAAGACCACCTCAATATCACTACCACCAGGAAGGGGAAGTCAGAGATGGAAAGAAAATAGGGAAAGAGAGAGTAAACCAGATTTTGACAGAAAAAGAGCCTCGGGTAACTGAAAGGATATGCTCCCTGAAAACCAAGGGTGTGAAACAAATTAGAGGGGGGTTGGGGTGACACTAGTTAAGGACAGTCTTGCCAGAAAACAACCCTTATGACTGATCCTCTCAGAAGGCAGCAGACTACCTTGTATTATACCTATTTGGATACATATTTTATCTGCCCTGAGGAATCAACTTCTGACCCATCTTTCTATCCTCCACAGCCCTGGAAGCACAGCTCACAGGCAGTGGGGACTGAGGAGGGCTGGCTGAGTGCTTGTGAACAGATGAATTCTTATTCTAGATGCTGTGAAATCACCTACACAAGGTGTTCATAATTTTGAAGAAATTTTGAAAAGAATTTTAAGATTTCTAGCTCTAGGTTTCAAAACTTATTAGTTGGGTCTTCATTTCTACAATTGCCTTGTAGAATTGGGTCCTCTACTTCCTAATTATTGCAATTCCCTCATTAATAACGGGAATGATAATAATTGGGATTTTTGTCAGCACATGAATCTGCAGTGAGACCCCTGAACCTAGAAGTAAGGGAAATAAGGTTGCCCTCTGGATTAAACCCCAAGAGGCACACACAATACTTTGGGACAGAGATTTGCATAATGATTAACTGAAGGAGAAAATGACTCCTTGGCCAGTTGGAGAAACTAATCTGTCAGATGACCAGAAAAATCCATCACACGCCAGGGCTGGTCCTGGAGAATGCCGCAGTCATGGGGACATGGTTCATGCAATCCAAAGTTTAAAATCCCCATGCAGTCCCCAACAGCGCTTTTTAAAACCCCTCTTTTCCTCTCTGATTCACATACCACAGCTACCTGCCTCTTTTCTCAAGCCTCCAGCCTCCCTACCCCAAAACACTCCTCTGCCCTCAGCCTGCTCTGCCTTATTCCTAGTTACCACCCACCCCCTCAAACTTCTCCCCTTCTTCTTCCTCTTTCCTGGTCAGCCTCATCTTTATTATGTAAATTTGAAAGCTCATTCAGTGAATCCTTCCTTTACCCCACCGTGTCCACCCTTCCTTTTCCCCACCGTGTCCACTCCCCATCACAAAAGCCAGAACAGGCCTGGGTAGGCAGTTGGACCTTTCCCCCTCTAAGAGGGCAGACTAGGGCAGGGGAAAAAGCCATGTACCCAAAACTGCAGGGGGAGCAGAAAGGCTGAGAACAATCAGATAATCACTTTTTTTCCCCTTGAAAATTTTCTTGAAACATATATGAAATGACTAAGATATATAACATACTTTAAAAATGGAAAAAAGTTGAAATGAGAAATATAAAGAAGTGTGGAAATACATTGCATTAGGCCAACCCAAAAAATACATCCTTCATTTAAAGAAGGTACTTGGTGTTAAGAGTATTTGCATTTTGCTAATTTCTATCATACACATGTATTAATTTTATAATATGAAAAAATATTTTATTAAAACATATAAGATTTTCAAGTTCCATGTACACTTGCGACAAGTCTTGTGGGGCTAGTAATTTTTCTTTTGTCCTACCCCAATGCTGACGGACTGGCCTCCGTTTTCAAAAGCTGCTCCACCCCACACTGTTGAACCCATGTTTTGACAGAGTCAAGGGCCAGTTGTTCATTACCTACTGCATTGGGTAAGGGTATTCTTGGGAATAGGGGAATGGCAATGGCTTTTGTCCCATCATATAGTCTGTCAGAAGGAAGGTGAATTGGGCAGGGAATAGGGCATGAAGGAGAGCCCGGGAGCAGTAGCCGACAGCCTACGCTCAGAGCTGACGTAAGGGGTGGGTCAGGGGGCAGATGGCTGGAGCACTCACCCTCAAGCAGAGGTCAAAGTCATCAGTATAGACGTAGAATACATCCCAGTGACCTCAAGTTTCCATAGGAACATAGCACCAGCTAATTCAGGTTTCCTTCCACAACTCCTTGGGTCATGATGAAATCTAAGCTGGAACTGTTCTCATTGCTAGATAGGACTCGGCCCAAAACTTGTAAGAGCCCCTTGCCTGTGCTAACCTAAAATTAAGTATTTTTTAAATGCCACTACAGATTTCACTGAATAGCTATGACAGCCCCCACATCCAGCTGAAACTCAGGGCTAGGACTGCAGTGTCGGTCACACAACACGTCAGGGACAGACATGGATTCCAACGCTATGTTGTAGCCAGAGATTTGAAGACCCAAGTAAGATTTGTGACAGGAGGAGTTGTGGAAGTCAAACGAAATCCACCTCTAGGTTACCTATAGAGAGAAATATCTATGGTAAAGTCATACAACAGAATTAAAAGTCATCAGCTGGATAAACATGTAACAAGAAAACAATTGAAACAAACTATATCAGAGAATAAAATTCAAGACAAAAAGCTCTAGATGACTTGAAGATTTTTATATTTGAAAAAAGTAAATTCTACATTAAAATTTACCATATTAAGCTATTATGTACCAAATAGAATATTGGGCTATTGAAAGCAAAAGCTGTTAGACATTGGCGAGAAAATAAAGGACCACAATAATAATGGATGGCATTAATAGGCTTCTCATTCCCTGACAGATTGAAAAGGTGAAAAACCAGGTGGTAGATATAAAGAACCTGAATAGATTATATGAAGGTATTGCTTGCTATCCACATTCTCACAATACAAACTCAGGAACTTAATAGATTTGGGTGGCAAGATATACCTGTATAATGAAAATTGACATTATAGTAAGAATTTCATTGCAAGCATCTAGAGGAGGTTAATTGCTAGTTAAAACATTTTTTATTCTAGAAGCATCATTTATCCCCCATGTTTTCTCTTTGGTCCAAGAAGTTTTTTGATGGGCCCCTTAAAACATGAAATTTGAGTTCCTGCCTCTCCTGCCAACCCTCACCAGCCTTGTGTGGAAAATAGAGAGACAGAGGGCTACATAGCCCGGCAGAAGTAACAAGAAATCAGAAGTGGTGCTCCAGTGACAAATGCTGGAAGAAGATGGGAGATGTAAGAACAGTCCAGAGTGGGGGAAGAAGAATGTGGCAAAGAACAGAGGCCCAGAGAAGGAAACAGCCAGGGAGGAATTCCCAGTGACAAGGAAGGGCCAATAAATTCAAGAATTGCTGGTGTCTGACATCGAATTTAACAGTTGTTTCCTGCCCTGTTCTCTAATTAGCCCCTGATATGCCTAATCCTTTGATTAAAAGTCTGACATGCAGAAGAGCCCTCTGTTAGTGGTGCTTTGGGAGAATAAAGGAGAAGAGACAGCGTTTAATGAGGGCAAATGTATTGTGGAAAGAGGGCAGCTCCTCCGGGAGGCACGCTCTCCAGCTCAATGCTCGCCATTGTTCACCAGCACCGGGTTCCTCTTGGCTTTCAGGCACAGGAGAGGATGACAATTCCCCACCCTCTTCAGCTCAGCATCAGCATATGTCTTTTTGTGGCCAATGAAATAGGAACAGGTGTTCCTCTGAGAAGAAGCATTCTAGAGCCCTTCCTCCTACTGCAGCCCCAGCAACTTTCCAGATGAGGCACCTCCTCTACATCTCTGAATAAGGAACACGTGGTACAGGTCCCCCACCAAAATTCAACAGACATGCAGCAGGAGCAAGAAGTAAATCTGTTGTGTTCAGCCAAGGAGCTCATAGAGAGGCTTGATTCTACCGTGCAATACAACCTGTCCTAACAGCCAGGTCTTGGTGCTATACCAGTGATAAAGGTAAAAAATAAAATAAAATAAATAAAAGAATATGGGATTTAGTTTTATGAGCTGTGAGTAGGATCAACTTTTTTTTTTTTCTTCATTTCTTTCATTAACAAGATGACCTTGGTCATGTCATTTAACCAGTCTGTGCTCACTTATTCATCTTGAGAAAATTGGAGAAAGAATTGAGTTTGTTTTTTGGATTAGATAACTGTGCCTGGACAGGATTTTTTTAAAGTGATGCTTCCATAATTTGTTGAGCTGCCTTTTATCCGTTATTTTATTTTTTTGAAGTTGAAATAAAGTTTTTCTTAAAAAAAAAAAAAAAAAGTCTTGGAAAATCTGTCAAAGGCACTGGCCTTCCCATTGTTTGTAGAATAGAGACTCAAGCCATTCAACTGTATATTAAAAGAAAGAGTAAGTTGCATATTAAAAGTAGGTGGGAGGAATGGATGTGGCTCAAGCTGTTGAGCACCTGCTTCCACATGGGAGGTCCTGGGTTTGGTTCCTGGTGCCTCCTAAAAACAAGCAAGCAAGCAACAAGCAAGCAAATGAAAAAAACAACGCAGGGGAGCCGATGTGGCTCAGTGGTTGAATGCTGGCTTCCCACATATGAGATCCCGGGTTCAATCCTCAACCCAGGCACCTCAAAAAAAAAAGAGGTTGGTGGTCTTGGAGATATTTGGGCTGCACATTAATGGGGAATATTTATAAAAACTGATCACCTACTAGGCCACAAAGGAAATTCCAAAAAACCCTAAAAAATTGAGATAGGCAAATTCCAACTACAACACATTAAAACTAGGTAAGTTTTAACAAACATGCCATCTAGAAATCTTAAAACTTCCCCTAAATAAAATTTGTTCAGAAAGGAAATCTAAACTACAATCACATATTATTTAGAAAATAACAAAGATGACACCAGATAGCAAGAGTTATGGGCTACAGTCAAAGCCATATTTAAAAACAAACATGAGGAGGCTTGTGGACAGCTGACAGAGTAGACAGCTTCAGGAGTCAGCCTCTCTACCAGAACAACTACTGAACTGGCAGGAACTGTCTGAATCAACTATTTTGAAACTTCTGAATCTGGTAGAACACTGGGCAGCATCCAGGGAAGAGTGGGAAGAAGAAGTCGGGAAATTGCAATAAACCAGTGAATTTTATTCTCCATGCCGTAGTTACCATCCCCCAGCCTTGTGGCAGGCAGCAGTGGGGTCTGCAGCCCCAGCTACTGGTGTAGCCTGCTGGTGCCAGGGAAGGATATAAAGACTAGACCCCCCAAGAGCCAGGGGTGTGAGGTCAGAGAGCTAATCACTGCTTTTGATCAGCTACTTCAGATTGCTGGGGACCCAGCTGTGAGGGCAGCCATTGTTCCAACACCCCCCACCCTCAGGCAAATGTGGCAAAGGAGTGTTAAAGACAGTATCCTTCCTCAAAACTACAGAAAACAGAGGACTGCATTAACTGGGCAAGTGCCAAATTTAAAAAAAGCTTTTTTTAATGCAGATTTAAAAGCCATAGAAGCTCCTAGCACCCTTTCTGACCCCTCTCCTAGCCAGTACAATGTAGAGCCAGGCTCTGCTCCCACAGTGACTCCCTGGCCTTGTTCCAGCTGGGTAAACCTGACCAGGCTGGGAAAGACTGAACTAGGAAACCCCTCTCAGGCTCCCTCCACCCCCACCCAGAATTTGCCCTCCAGGCAGAAGCAGCTTGGAAAGGCTAAAGGAATTTAAGAAACAAGGCAAACAGCCTGGGACAAAGCTTAACTGCTTTGAGTCCTACAATAGAGCACCCAAGAAAGGGAGAAAGTCTACTTCATATGGAATAGAGGGGATATTGAAATTCCTATAAAAGGAGGAAATCCTAAGGCCACTAGCAAGCAAGTGACAAGACAAGAGACCAGGACAAGACACAGGCTCAGAGAAGATGAGGACGACCCTGCACTTTGCCTTCACCTCAGGCTGATCTTGATAGGATTGAATGCTGAAGGAGAGCACCTGCCAATGCAAAGCCAATTTGCAAAGACTGTGAACAGTGTTTTTTGAGTTGATTTGTTTGGTTTTGTTAGCTCCAGAAACTCAAGGAAATCTCTGTTATAATACCAGCTGGATACACACTCAAGAAATAGACAGCAGGGGATAAATCCCAGAGTCAAAATTTTAAAATATTAAAATGCACAGTGTGCAAAAGATTATAAGACAAAGAAACTGGAAATGATGGCCCATCCAAAGGAAGAGGATAAAAATCCAGAAACTATCAATGAAGGTGACCAGACTGTGGATATACTGGAAAAAGACTTTAAAATGCTCCTCAATATGCTCAAGGAGATGAAGAAAAATACAGAGAAAGAACTGTAAGGGATATTAGAAAATCAATTAAACAATAAAGGAATCTCAAAGACACAAATTTTAAAAAGGAATCAAACAGAACTACTGAAATTGAAGACCACAGTAACCAAAATGAAGCTGCCAGGGGAGTTTCAACTGTAGATTGGCATTGACAGAAGAATCAGCAAACTCAAAGACAGACAACTGAAATGAATTAGGCTGAGGAACATAAAAAATAATTAGAAAAAGTAAAAAAGAGTCCAAGAGATCTGTGGGACACCATCAAGCATACTAATATACACATTATGGGAGTTCTAGATGGAGAAGAAAAAGGGGCATTACTCAAAGAAACAATGGCAGAAAACTTCCCAAACTTAGCAAAAGAATGTAAATGATATAGGCCATTATACATTTTGTGAAAACCTAAAAATTGTGCAGTACAAAGTATAAACCATAATGTAAACTATAGACTATGGTTAGTAGCAATGCTTCAATATGTATCCATCAATTGTAACAAATATTACAATCTTTGGGGGAGGAGGTGGGGTATATGGGAATCCCCTATATTTTCTATGTAACTTTTATGTCATCTAAAACTTCTTTAGAAATAAAAAATAAAAATAAAAAAGGAAAAAGAATGTATATGCACATCCAAGAATCCCAACAAACCCAAACAAGATAAACTTGAGAAGGAATATGCCCAGACATATAGTAGTCAAGCTGTAAAATGCCAAAGACAAGGAGGAGCTCTGAAACCTGGAGTCCCAATTAGATTGAGTACCAATTTCTCATCAGAAACAATGGCGGCAAGAAGACAATGGGATGAAATACTCAACATGCTAAATGAAAATTTCCAACCAACAATTTTATAGCCAACAAGAATGTTTTTCAAAAACAAGGGAGACATTAAGACATTCCCTGATAAACAAAAGCTGAGGGAGTTCATCACCACTAGACCTGCCATACAAACAATGTCAAAGGGAATTCTTCAGACTAAAAAGAAAAGATACTAGACAGTGGAATGAAGTGACAGAAAAAAATAAAGGACTCCAGTAAAGGTAACCATTTGGGTAACCATAAATGCCAGCACTATTGTATTGTATTTTTTGGTGTGTAACCATTTTTAACTTCTTACAGGTTCAAAAATGCAAATGCATAAAAAGTAATGATAAATCTATGGTTTTAGAAATACTATGTATAATATAATCTGTAACAAGTACAACAAAACAATGGGGAGACAAAAAGGTATAGGACCAGGGTAGGCATATGCTATTGAAGTTAAGAAGGTATTCAAAGATTATTGTTATAGATGTAGGATGTTAAATTTTAGCCCCATGGTAACCACAAAGAAAATATATGAAAAATATTTAAAGAAAGTAATGAGAAGGGACTCAATGGTTTTCAATATAAAAAAGTCAAAAAATACAAAGATAGGCATTAGTGGAATAACTAAGGGACAAAAAAGGTGTAAGGCTTAGCTATCATGTAGCAAAATGGTATCAGTCTTTACTTTAAATGTAAGTAGATTAAACTCTCCATTCAAAAGGGAGAGATTT
>JAQZBX010057014.1:0-18060 GCA_029593785.1 Cabassous unicinctus
AACTGGATTACTAGGGGTAATAGTAAGTGGTGCCACTCCCACCTCCAACCCTTTTTTCCAGGACCCATGAATCCTGGCTATGGAAGAATAAAACAATGTAAATAATCCTGGCTAGGGAAGAATAAAACACTTATTTAGAGAGTATTCAGTCTCCTGGAGAACTTTGCCTGAGCCTTGAAATGTTTTGCCTCCCATTTGGTGCTATATGTAAGTCTTCATGTGGCCATTCCACAATTCTATCAATCCAGTTGCATCAGTATGATGGAGAAGATGAGAAGACCAGTGAATTCCAGGAGCATGTGCCCATACCCACATTTCATTTATTGGAATGAGGTTTTCTTGTTCAGAAGCAATGCTGTGTGGAATACCATGACTGTGGATAAGCCATTCTGATCTAACATCCACAGATGTTTGAAATTTGCTTGCATGAAAGGCAAAACCATTTCCAAAATATGTGCCTATTTCTGTTAAATGAAAATGCTGCCTCTACCATGATGAAAGTGGCTCAGCTTAATCAACTTGTCACTATGTAGAATATTGACTACTTTGGAGAATGATGCCATATCAGAGTGTTGGTTTGTGCTGCTGGTAGATTGAGCAAGCAGCAGTGGCTGTAGCCTGGTTATCCTTGGTGATTGTAAGTGTTTGGAACTGAATCCATGCATAAGTTCTATCCCTACTTTCATGGCCACTTTGTTCATGAACTCAATGGGCAATGCCAGGAATGATGAGGGAAAGAGGCTGACTGGTATCCACAGAGTGGGTTACACTCAACATGATTACTAAAACCCTCCTTTGAAGTCACTGTCAGGTGAGCATTCATAGGGCACATAAATGTTTCTATGTTTTGTTTTTTATTTCCCACTACATAATTTTCACCAAACCTGTTTTTCCCCTATTCTCTTATTTTGTTACTTCCAAGTCCTTGGCCATCCACGCAAAATACTAGCCAGACACCATGATCATTTCTTCTTACAGGCAAATTGAGTAACCAGGGAAAATGCTCAAATATCTGCCCACTGGGAGAATTTCCCATTACTATTGTCCTTCATGGCTGGTCAATAAAGGAGCTGTATTGCTGCAGGTGTCCACTTTCAGGTATAATTTGTATATTGTACAAAACCACCTGTAAACCAGGCATGAGTGCTCTTCCTCATTCAACTTAACATAAGGAACTACCCAAGAATCAATGGTTGTGGCCTAGGTAAAAGAGGATAATGTGTCAGAATTGGGGGCCAGTGGCATTTGAGTAATTTCCTTGGTAACTTACTTGTGTCTACAGGGTTTGCACAGCCTGATTTCATATATCCCAATTCCTTTGATGATGGAGTATTGCTGTGCATGTCCAACTTTATGGGTTGGTGTGTCTGAAAACAACCACTTCATGATAGGAAACTCAATTCTCATGGTAATATTGTAGCCTATGTTTGAAATTGCTGTCTCTACCAAAATGAAGCAAAAGGTCAAAAGCTGTTTCTCTAAGGGATAATAAGTTTCTGCAGAGGGTGTCACGTCTTTGTTTCAAAATCCTGAGTCTTTACTGCAACTCTCTTATCAGGGCCTAAAGAGGTTCCAGATAACATCTCTACTTGTCACTGAAAATTCCAGCAACATTAGATATACTTGATCATATGGCCCAAGTGGCACAGCAGCTTGCACAGCAAATTGGGTATATTACAGAGCCTCCTCTTGTTCTGGTTCCCACTCAAAACCAACAACTTTTTGGTAAATCAGTAAATGGGCCAGGGTAGTTAATCCAAATGAAAACAATGGTGTCCCCAAAATCCATAGAAGCCAACTAGACATTGTGACTCTTTTTGGTTGTATGAGGGGTGAGATGCAATAACATCTTTCAGCTAAGAAGGGATATCTCAGTATGCCTCATATCAGTGAACATTTAAAAATATACCTGATGTGGATGGACCTTGAATTTCTTGTTGGATTTATCTCCCACCCTCTGATATGCAAATGCATTACCAGTAAGTCTAGAGTAATTGCTCCTTCTTGCTCATTATTTCCAATGAAAATAACATTTTCATTATTATGGACTAATATGAAGCTTTATGGACAAGAAAGGTTATCAAGGTCCTGGCAGACTAGATTATGGCATAAGGCTGGGGAGTTGATATATCACTGAATTAGGACAGTGAAGTTGTATTGGTGGCCATCATGTGGACAGAAAACTGTTACTGCTGGTCTATACTAATAGTTGTAAGGAAAAAGCATTTGTCAGATAAATAGTTACATATCAGTTACCAGGCAATCTGTTAATTTACTCACACAGCGATACCACAACCATAAAAAGAGCTGAAACTTAAGTGACCACCTGGATAGCTTTACAATAATCCTTTATCATCATCCAAGATCTATCTGTTTTCTGCACAGGACAAATGGGATAATTGAATAGGAATGCAGTGGTAAACACCACCCTTGCATTCTTCAAGTCCTGATTGGTGGCACTAATTTCTGCAACCTCTCCATGAATATTGTTCCTATTTACTATTTTCTTTCATAGAGGCAGTTCTAGGGACTTCCATGTGTCCTTTCCTTACATAATTGCCCTCACAACATAAATCGGAACCAATGTGGGTATTCTGGCAGGCTCTCAGTATTTCTAATTGAATTATGCATTCTAAAACTGGAGAAATAGCCACAGAATAGATCCAAGGGCTCACTGGTTCCAGTGGAAGATGGCCTGATCTAAAGCATCATTGATCGCCTGACTTCTAAAATCCCTTTTTCTCATTGGTGGACCAAAAGTGATGTTTTAGATCTTCTGGAATTAATGTCAGTACTTAGTGGCTAATAATCTAGGTAATATCTGATCATTTCACTTTCCCCAATGCACTCTAGTAAAATACCATAGGTCCATTCAGTAAGGCTGCCAAGAAGACAGTATAAATTTTTGTTAATGCAGAATGGTTCTTCCCCAAGGAGACCTAAACTTCCATCATTCAAGGTGTTTTGTATCTGTAACCTTTCTCAAGTCAGTAGATTGATTGAAGGGGGAGACTTTCTGCTCTTGTGATTCAATTTAGAGTTTTGTTCATTTGACTTAAATCAACTCTGCTTATTCATGTCAAGTTTGAACTTAGTAGACAGTCCAAGTATTTTACTTCTAGGTACACAATGACCAAGTAGCCAACACCTTAGGTCTCTGTAAGTCAGACTATTCTGATTACTGCTTTGACTTTGCTGTCCATTATGAGAGCCACACCCATCTTTCTTTCATGATTAATGCTGTCACTGGATTTCTGTCAACCCAGCATCTGATCATCCTCATTATCTTAAGGATCCAACTGCAGTGTCAGCAGTTCCCTCAGTATTAGCTTGACCTACAGAGAAGAAAATACCACAGGGCATTTCAGGGATAATTGAGTTCCTTTCACAAATTTATTTTTCACATTCCTGGTGAAAAGCATGTTCACTGGAAATAAAATATACACAAATTTGAATAGAAGGAACAGCACTTGCATTAGGAGCAGATTTAATGTGAAAGAGAAAGATAAACAAAAATCTACACAAATTTCATGGAAATAATATTTTAATCTGAGAAGGCAATTTCATGCAAAATGTCAATAATGTAATAGGAAATATCTGTAGACTAGTAAAGAAAATAGAAAATGAGTTTAAAGTAGACCATTTAAAATAGCATGAAATATTTATAGCAGATATATTCAAGATATTATGGAGAAAATTTTTTAAAAATCATGGATATTAAAGAAGAACGAAACTAATGGAGTGAAAGTTCAAATTTATTGTTTCGCAGACTCAGTATTTTAAATGTGTCACTTATATTAATTTATATAACGACACCAGAATATAAATCCAAGCAAACATTTTTTTTAGAATTTGACAAAGTGGTCCTGAATTTCATAGGAATCCAAAATATAATATATATTTCAAAGAAAGAAATTATATATATATATTTATACTATTACAGATTTAGCATTGCACTGTGTGGAAATGGTATGTATATTTCAGTAAATGTTGCCAAGAATTTCATTGAAAGTATTTGAAAAATAAGATTGCATTCATATTTATGAAAATACACAAACAAAATGTAACTGGATTAAAGAATAGAATATTGAAATCGGGATATCGAAAATGAGTAATTGAGCAAACACAATACTCATATTTTGCTGATGCTAGTATTAATATGGACAATCAGTTTGAAAAATACTATAGCATTTTATCAAAATAATTAGATACTATCCTTGAATGAAACCTCAATTCTTTCTTAGATTTAGTTCAAATTATGTAATAACTTTTAGTGTTAGCTATGGCTCTTCATTCTGGAACTAAAACTCACTGTACAGCCTCTACCCAAGTGTCAAAGACAAAATAGTTTATGGCAAATATAATCAATCTCTTATATCCACATTCTCTCTTCTTTTGCCTTTTATTTGTCTAATCTTGCTATATCCTCAACCATTATATCAATGGGGTACTGGAGTACAATAATCTTAAAAGCAACAATACTAAAATATTAAGAACAATTCAAAATATATAAAACATACTTTAGTAAAAGTAAATATTTGAATAGCCAGAAAACAATAGGCCTGACTTTGTAGCAAGAGAAAAATTTTAATAATTGTAACCACTAAACCTATAATTCATGGGTTAATGCATAACTTAATCCCAGAAAGTTGGAAACCTATAAGGAAGAGAGAAATATTGTTACTACTACATGTTCCAGTTAATCCTTTAAAATTGACTCACTAAATCTATTCCTATTACCAAGAATTATATTTTCTCTTGGATAATAGACAAATATGCATGGCCCTATGTTTCTGGAACAAATTTGTGTCTTCTTAGCTGCTTAATATTTGAGAAGCAACCCTTGAGAGCTGTTGGCTCTACAAAATACTTAGCACAGTACCATGTGAAAAGTAGTAAATATAAGACCTGAACTGACTGCATGAACTGGGTTTTACCAATCAACTAATTCACTAGTTGATTTTGTGCTTCTTGTTTGGACATACTTAAACCATAAAGTTCTTAATCCATAGAACGATGGGAAGGGCTGGCTGTCATATTTCTAACCTGGGACACACAGATAAATTATAGTTGAAGCCATGATTGTAGCATGTTAATGTAGGTGAGAACTGAAAAATAAGAACTTAAGGAGAATTATAAATAATCTTGAGATCAAGCCATAGTTCCTGAGTTCATCTGAGAATAACATAACTGAAATCTAACCAGTATCCACCCATCTGTTTACCTACTCAAAATTTAGAAATCATTTCTTTATTTTCTTAAAATGCACACATCTTCATATCATATCTCTTCTCAGTATCTTCCATAGACATTCATTCTATGTTAAATGAATTTCTCTCTCATCCTGATGAATACATCAAGATAATAGTAAGGAAAACCAAATTATATGAATATCTGTGATGAAGACACTAGGAAGGTACTCATGAATTCATTGTAATAAATTTTGAAATTGACATTTGAAAATTTGTGTCTGATGAACAGAAGAGGAAGCCTTAGCTGATAACATATATGTTAGCATAATGAGAGATAGATTCTTTGGATATCTTAAATATCAGAAATTTGTAGCTGATGGCAAAGGAAAAGATCATGTAATGCTGATACCTGGTACACTGAGTTTTGCTTAGAGAAGAATAAAATCAGTTACTCTCATCCTGCTAACAGTAGGAACACTTAACAGCCAGCCATGTGCAGATTAAATCTGAAGGTTGCTATTTATTGAAATAGATACTGAAAAAATTTCCAGGAAAAATCATGTGCAGCTTTTCTGGATTGATGCTTAAGAGGAAAGAGATATGTAATGTACCATGGATGAGATACTCAAAATTATGGCATGCTGCAAACCTATGTACTCCCCCTTTTTAATAAGTGAAATAACTCTTCAAGATTGCAAACATTGGTAAAATTCACAGTGCTATATCTTTTTTTTCTTGGAATAATTTTATTACTTTCTGCATGAATTTTTTAAAAACTCCTTTTATACCGGAGACTTTAGTTACCCTGAAAAATTTATTTAGATAAAATGTTTTTACTTTTGCTCAATTATACAAGAGTGGTTTTAATTTATTTATTAAAACTTGTCTTTTATATCTTGAAATATGTTTAGAGTAAGAGTTTTTGATCATTGATTTCCTCTTTGGTTTATTTCTCTTTTAAATATATATATTTTTATACTTTTAAAAAATACTTAGAGTACATGAATTGTTACATTAAAAATATGTAAGGGATTCTCATATTCCCCAATCCCCAGACTTCCCACTTTTCCCCACATTAACAATTTCTTTCATTAGAGTCATACATTCATTAAAATTTATGAACACATTTTGGAGCATTGCCACTGAGTATGGACTATAGTTTACATTGTAGTTTATAATCTCTCCCACTCAATTCTGTAGGCTATGGTAGGAAATATAATGGCCTGTATCTGTCACCACAATGTCATCCAGGTCAAATCTAAGTCCTGAAAATGCCCCCATATTACATATCTTTTTACCTCTCCCTGACTTCAGTACCTCCACTGGCTACTGTCTCTACATCAATGATATAATTTCTTCCATTGCTAGAATCACAATAAGTCTATAGTAGAACACCAGTAAGTCTACTCTTGTCCATATTTTATTCACCAATCCTGAGGAATCTTATTGAGTCCTCAAACCAAGAGTAGTTTCTTAGTTCTAATCATGTTATTACTTAGACCAGACGTATATGAATATGTGGAAATCTGTTTACAAAAGAGTGTTTCTCTAGCCCAAAACACTCAATATTTTCTTCTGGCATGGCATTATCTAGTATGAGACATATTAACTTCAACATTAACAAGGGAAAATCATCTAAACAATTCAAATTATTTAATATGAGATCAAGTTCTAACAATCTTTCTGTCATTGTGTCACATTTACAATATTTTTGAAAAGTATTTTTAAAATATTTGCCTGAACACATCCAGCAATTATTTTAGGTTTTCTTAAATATCAAGTGGTAATCCAGACATGCTCTGTAAAATAGTTTCCATATCACCCAGGGGGCGTGAACACTGCAGAGTTGTTACTGGTTTCCTTCATGTACCATAGAACTAGGATGACTTTTCTTATCTTCCCATTCATGGCACAATGTACTAAAAATAGTTTCTGTAGCAAAGTTCATGTATAATACTAAGATTTTCTGATAATGATTTTATTCCATATGAGACTAAAATATTATTCCTCATTTTCTATAATTTTAGTTGTTTCTTTCATGCAACTAATAATTAATTCTTTCTTTCCTCCATTTCCTCATCATCCATGAAAGCTATACTTGATTCAAAATCTAAACTAATTTTTTTCATGGCAGTGTGCAGCCAGAGTTTCCTTACTTTCACTTTACTTAAGTTTTGCACATGCACACATTCCTCCACAAAACATCCTTTCACCATCAGGCGTGAATTCAAAATTTATTGAAGGGTTAACATTCTGCCCAGATCTAACCCCTTTATACTTTTCTAGATTACTGAAATATATTTTTTCTTAAATAAATATGCTAACGTCAACATCTTTAATTCTGCTTGTCTTGGGGCACTTCTGATTATAAAGAAAAAATGTTTCAATATTAATTATATTTCAATGCAAAAAATTTTCTTTAAGTCATATTTCAGTGCTATTTAATTTTCTATTATAGAATACTTAGTATTAAGGATTTATAACTGTAAAATTATAATTTGTATTTTATTTATATTTATATACAATCCCTTTGTATTACAAAGATAGTGTACATTTTTCATGACCATTTTAATTTCTACTAAAATTATTCCTACTACTAACAATAATGTTAATTTGATTATATTGGGTATATCCAAAGGAATTTAAAGTGGTTGAAATATATTTTGTGCAAGGTTTTTCAATAATATCATTTCAATTATTTGTGGTTTCTGCTAATATCCTCATTTTTTAAAGCAGAGGGATTACTTTAAGCAGATAATTTTATTAACTATCCAAACATTACTCAGTGTTTAAGATGATACTACTGACCTACTGTATATGTTAATAAAAATCATGAATTAGAGAGACTTCTGGTAAGATGGCATCAAAATATATAGGCAGGACACAACTCTCTCACAAAAACAATGGAAGAAGAGCAAAAAGCTATTCAAAGGAGCTGCTTTGGGGGCTTGCAGACCATGAGAGTGCTGCACACCATCCAGAAAGAAGAGGGAGAGAGATTCAAAGAGGTTACTTTAAAACTGGAACACAGACAACTATGAGGGTATAGAATAAGTCAAAGCAAGTGTCAAGTAGGAACCTTAACACAAAACAAAACAAATCAAAACAAAATAAAACCTTAGAATAGAAAGAGAAATCTATCTGAATAAGCCCATCAAGGTAAACAGATGTCCAGACACCAACAAAAAATTACAGACCATAATAAAAAGCAAGAAAACATGGTTCAATTTAATGAACAAACTAAAAAATGGGAGGAGATGCAATACATGAATCAATTTATCAAAGATGTTTAAACATAAAACCTTAATTAATTTAATGAAGTGAAGTAAGAAATAAAGGCTATTATGAAGACACTAGTGGAATATACCAAAGAAATTGTAAACATACATAAGAAGATGAAGGCTCTGATGATGATGAAAGGCACAATGCAAGAAAAATATAATGGAAACATATACAACAGAACTTAACAGACAGAGGAAAGAATTAGTGATGTCAAAGATAGTACATTTGAAATCAGATAGATAGTAGAACAGATAGATAAAAAGAAAGAAAAGATTCAGCTGGGACACATGGAATTGAATGACAACAAAAAATGAACCCACAAAAATAAAGAGTATCATAAGAGGATACTTTGAAAAATTATATACCAAAAAGAAGAAGAATTTAGAGGAAAGGGACAAACTCCTAGAAACAAACAAGCAGCCTACATTGATGGAAGAAGAAATTGATGAACTCAACAGAGCAATCACAAGTAAAGAGATAAAATTAGTTACCAAAAACTTCCAAACTAAGAAGAGCCCAGGACCAAATGGCTTCTCAGTTTAATACTACCAAACATTCCAGAAAGAACTAACACCAATCCTGTTTAAGCTCTTCCAAAAAATAGAAGTAGAAGGAACATTGCCTAACTCATTCTACGATGCCAACAATATGCTAATTGCAAAGCCAAACAAAGATGCCACAAGAAAGGAAAATTGCAGACCAATCATTCTAATGAACCTAGATACAAAAATCCTCAAAAAAACAAAACAAAACAAAACAAAAAACACTTGCTAATCGCATTCAACAAAGTATCAAATGAATTATATGCCATGACCAAGTGGGTTTCATCCTGGGTATACAAGGAAGGTTCAACATAAGAAAATAAATCAATGTAATGCACCACATTAACAGATTGAAAGAAAAAAATCACATGATCATCTCTATAGATGCAGAAAAAGCATTTGACAGAATACAGCACCCTTTCCTGATAAAAACACTGTAAAAGATAAGAATAGAAGGAAACTTTCTGAACATGATAAAGGGTATATATGAAAAATCCAAATCTAACATCATCTTAAGTGGTGAAATCCTAAAAGCCTTCCCTCTGAGATCAGGAACAAGACAAAGAGGCCCACTATCACCACGCCTACTTAACATTGTCTTAGAAGTAATTGCTTGAGCACTGAGGCAAGAAAAAGATATAAAAGGCATCCAAATTGGAAAAGAAGAAGTAAAATTTTCATTATTTGCAGATGACATGATCCCATATGTAGAAAGTCCTGAGAAATCTACAACAAAGCTTCTAGAACTTATAAAGGAGTTCAGTAATGTTGCAGGCTATAAGATCAATGCTCAAAAATCAGTAGCATTTCTGTACACCAATAACGAGCAATCTGGAAGGAAATAAAAAAATACCATTTACAATTGTAACTAAAAGAATCAAATACCTAAGAATAAATTTAACTAAAGGTGTAAATTATTGTACACAGAGAACTACACAACACTGTCAAAGGAAATCAAAGAAGACTTAAATAAATGGAAGAATATTCCCTTTTCATGGACAGTAATACTATGCATCATTATGATGTCTATCCTACCCAAACTAATGTACAGATTTAATGCAATCCCCCAAAAAATCAACACAGCATTTTTTCCTGAATTGGAAAAAAACTATGAAATTTATTTGGCAGGGCAAGAGGACCCAAATAGCTAAAGACATATTGAAAAAGAAAAAGGAAATCCAAGGAATCACACTACATGGCTTTAAAATATACTATCAAGCTAGAGTAGTAAAAACTGCATGATATTGGAACAAGGATAGACATACTAACAAACAGAATTGAATTGAGAATTCTGATATAGAACCTCATATATACAGTCATCTGATATTTGACAAGACCACCAAGCCCACTTAACTAGGAGAGAATGGACTATTCAAAAAATGGTCCATGGAGACCCATATATCCATATCCAAAAGAACGAGAGAGGAACACCATCTGACACCTTAAAGAAAAATCAACTCAAGTTGGATCAAGGATTTAAATACGAGAGCCAAGACCATAAAGACATTGGAAGATGATGTAGGGAAACATGTACAGGACCTTGTAATAAGAAATGGTTTCATGAATTTCATACACAAATCATGAGCAGTAAAAGAAAAAATAGATAAATGGGATATCCTCAAAATTAAAAACTTTTCCACCTCAAAGGATTTTATCAAGTAAAAAAGCAGCCTACACAGTGGGAGAAAATATTGGCAAACATATATCTGATAGGAGCCTAATATCCAGCATATATAAAGAAATCCTACATCTCTAAAATAAAAGGACAACTTATTTAAAAAATGGGCAAGCAACTTGAAAAGACACTTCTCCAAGGAAGAAATACAAATGGCTATAAAGCACATGAAAAAATGCTCAACATCACTAGCTATTAGGGAAATGTAAATCAAAACTACAGTGAGATACCATCTTACCCTCATTAGACTGGCAGCTATTTTTTTAAAAAAAGAAAGAACTGTAAGTGTTGGAGAGGATGTGGAGGAATGGAAACCCTCTTCCACTGCTGGTGGGAATGAAGAATGGTCCAGCCATTGTGGAGGACAATTTGGCAGTTCCTCAAAAAACTAAATATAGTACTGCCATATAATCCTTCAATTCCAGTGCTGCGTATATACACAGAAGAAATGAAAGCAAGGACATGATCAGATATATCCACACCAGTGTTCATAGTGGTGTTATTCACTATTGCCAAAAGTTGGAATCAACCCAAATGCCCATCAACAGATGAACGGCTAAACAAAATGTGGTATATACATGCAATGGAACATTACTCAGCTGTAAGAAGGAATACATTGCTAACACATGGGATAACATAGATGAATCTTGAGAACCTTATGTTGAGTGAAGTAAGCCAGGCGTTGAATGAAAAATATTACATTACCTCACTGATATGAATTAAGCAAATCTAGCAGACGCAGAGAGCTATTGTCTGGAAGAAAGGTTTACAAGAAGTAGAAAGGGAGAAAAGGTTGTGAGCCAAATCCCATATAGGTGTAATCTACAATAAGTTGGAAGTGTGTCGTTTGGTTTTATATGGATATGACAGGGGTTGTGATAATATTGGGTTGGCCAGTCTACATTTGACAGGTGGGTAGAGTGGGGAGGGTGGGTTGCATGGTCCATGGAACTGGGTGGAGGGTTGGGGCAAAGGATCAGCTGAATCCTGGGGATTTGCAGGTATGTGGTTGAAAGTCCAAAGTTGGGAACACTCTTATGATAATAGACAAGGAAAGTTACTGGTTTAGGATAATGGATGGGGGGCATTTGGGACAGGGCATACCTGGGATAAATTTCTAGGGAGTATGCCAGTCATCATTTTACCATAATATGTTGTATCAGTGTGTGGAGACCCACATAATGACCTGGAAGGAGTTGGACTCCCATCCTGGGAAGGACAGATATGTTCACAAGCAGAGGGGTAAGAGTCTCTTGAGAGCATGGATGGCTCCTAGTAAAAGAAGACAAACCAGTGTGTTAAGATCTCAGTGTTGTTGCAAGTAACTATGAATCTTGTCATCCAAGGAGTGAAGGTGGGTGGTCACCATGGGCCCTGAGGGGAGGGGGAGGGAGGAATAGAATACATGGAATAAGGGGTATTTAGTGGGCAATGGAAATGTTCTTCATGATCATTCAATGATGGATGCAGGCCATGTTAAATATCAAAATTTATAAAAGTGTATGGTCTAAAATGTAGATCATAATGTAAACCATTGACTATGGTTAGTTGCTATGTTTCACTATATCAGTTGTAACAAATGTACCATCCACATATAAAAAAGATAATAATATGGGAAAGGGGAAAAGCGGGAGGGTGTTTGGTATATGGGGTCACCTGTATTCTGTATGTGACTTTACTGTGACCTAAAACTTCTTTGAAAACAAAATGAAAAAAAATAAGAAACTGGGAGTAAATGGAACAAAATTTAACTGTACATACAGGACAAAAGATATTACAGTAATGATAGACAAAATATGAAAAAAGAAATATTTTTCATTATTTATAATATCCCAATTTTTTATTTTATTTTTAACTTTTTAAAATTTATATATATATTATTTCTTATATTTCTACCTATCATTATTATTTCATTTTCCTATTAATTGTATTAGGCTACTTAATCGGCTTCATTTTTGAAGAAGTTTTGGATCACAGAAGGGTTACTATTGGGCAGTGGAGGATCATTGGTGTGGGGCTTCAGTGATGGAGGATAAATGGGAGAAAATTCACCTGGAGATATATATAAGGTATATAAATGTGTTCCAATGATCACAGGGCATTGTCACAGTGGGCAGAGATTCACACAAGAACCTAGACAATATTGAGTTACCATTATGGAGTGCTCTGCTAGATTATCTAATGGAGCAGCAACAGTACCTTAAGTGCAGGTGCAATGAGTGGCGAAGGAGGATGGTCAGTTGATGGGTCCTCGATATTGATGACTAAGCTTGAGAGCCTTTGCTCTTGAAATTGAAACTTAGCCTAATATTGTGGCGTGCCTATGAGTTGACTCCTGAGAGCCTCCTTTTTGCTCAAATGTGGCCTCTCTCTAAATTAAACTCAGCATATAAATGCATTACCTTCCCCCAGCATGGTACATAACTCCCAGGAATGAGCCTCCTTGGCACTGAAAGATTACTACCAAGCACCAACTAGCAATGCAACTGGAAAAAGACCTCAAATAAAAGAGAGAAAAGGTAAAGACAAATGAGTTATATGGCTAAGAGACTTCAACGTTAGTAAGGAGGTCATCTCAATGATAATGCTTTTGCACACTGCAGCAGGATCTCATAGACTGCCAAAGCGGATATTACCCCAAATATTGGGGCTCCTGAGGGCTCTGAAGACACCCAGGTTCTTTGTTCATGGATGATGGCTCCAGAGTTTCATGCCTTGCCATTGGGCCTTACTTTGGAGTTTGTTCTCCTGCGAGTTACAGAGTTGTACTCAGTTATGGCTTCTCTACACATGGCTCATCTGTCCCTGCTATTTGAACTTATTCTTGGTACAGAGTTGGTAGATGTATGTCCAAGAGACTTGAATCTTTGGGCTGTCCATGTGCCAACAGGGCCCTGTGCCTCAGTGAAGTTGCAACACCTACTCTCCAGTTCATTGGACTCACCCAGGACAACTATCAAGGAAGTGATTATTGACAACCACCATAGCAAGGAAACAAGATAATCTACAACTGCAAGCAAGATAGTCTCATGCCCTATGGGAAATAAACCCACTGTCAATTAGAGGTGGAGTGGGCATCATCATCCCAGAATCCTTAGGGTTGAGGAAATGAATGATGGACTGGAGTAGACTTACTGGTATTCCTGTATAGACTTCCTGTGATATTAACATTGGAATAACTTATATCATTAAACTGGAGGCAGTGGCCACTGAAGAGTCCGAGGGGAGGAAGAGGGAAAAAAACGTGTAATATGGGGAAATTTGGGGGACTTGGGAATTTGTCCTGAATGACAATGCAATCACAAACACAAGTCTTTATATATCTTGTCATAACTTACAAAATTCTGCAGGAGAGTGTGTAAACTACAATGTAAACTATAATCCATACTTAGTGGCAATGCTCCAAAACATGTTCATCACTTGTAACAAATGTACCACACTAATGAAGGATATTGTTAATGTGGAAAATGTGGGAGGGTTTGGGAGAAGAGCATATGGGAATCCCCTATATTTTTTTATGAAACATTTATATAATCTAAGTATCATTAAAAATTTTAAAAAGTATTTTAAAAAACTGTAGAGCAATGGTAATCAAGACAGTATGTTATTGGCACAAAGATTGACATAGAGATAAATGTAATAAAATTGAAAGTCTAAAGTGAACCTGTGAAAAAAAAAGAGAGAATTCAGTGTTATTTTTCCCTACCCTTATTACCTTGGGGATATTTAGAAAGTATTGACTTCACAGTTTAATGGAATGGACAATAATGTACAGAGTGGAATTTCTAACTGCCTATCTATTCTTTAACATTTGATATGTAGTAATATATTTTAAAAACAGCCTAGAACATGACTGTTTCATAATATCTAGCTAATTAATATCAGCTATTTTAATTGTGAAAAATGACACTGGAAATTTTTATGTTTCCATTGATGATTTAATGACCATTTATATTCACATTGCTAGATTTCCATGAAATGCCATCATAACTTTTGCCTATAAATTTTTTAGCTCTCCTTTAGAATCTAGCTGAAGAAATAGCTCATTCTTGGTGTTTACACTAGTTTAATTTTAAGGGAATATTAGTATAATTTTCTTTCCTATCTTTTGAATCCAGACTGTGTATTCACAAATACATCTTCAGTTACCATTTTATTAAAAAATGAATCACATAAAATAAATACTAGAATTGGAAAATATCCAGATTGTTATGAGCACTCATTTATCCTATAGGGTAGAAATAATTAAGTATGTTAGTAATATTGAGGCTTATTAGTGCTATTTCGGGGGATTATTCATTAGTAATTTAAAAGAAACTACTCACATAAAATATGCTAATATACCTGAAAAGAGGTCATAATTTTCTCTTCCCTTACATGAATACATCTTTTGAAAGAGATTGACAAAATATGTGATCTTGCATCTTCCATCGATGGATAAATTTCATAAAGTCACTTCTAAGGTAGATACACTTAGGAAGCATTCTGATTATGGATTCTTTACAAACATCTTTTTGCTCTAAGTGTACATATGGGTGTTACCTCCCATGAGCACTGATTAACTGGCTATTTCAACATCAAAATAACTAGTGTTCCTTCAATTCCTTCTTAATAATGACTTCTTTCCTTACTCTTGAGACTAATTAAATTTGTAGTGGTGTTTCTTAGCAAGCAATAAATTCGGCAAATAACTTTTTGGTTAAACTTAACAAAAGAGAAGTATGCAGTAATGTTTCTAAATTCACAGGAGATTCAATATATTCTCAATTTTATGTCTGATTTTAAATATAAATTATTTATTTACAATAAATACATAAAATTGTGTTATTCATAATAAAATACATTTTCAAAAGGTTTTGAAATAAAAGTATGACATAATGGAAAATCATCTACGGATTAAAATTTCCTAGAAATTAAAAAACAAAATTGGCCAGAATTGTATAAATTAAGAAAAATAGTTATATTCAACAATTGATTTTAAAATAAAACAAGTTTTAAAGCAAGAGGTTTTCCACAGAGTGGAATTTACCCAATTTACCTAATTTACAAAAGTGCTTTGAACAGCTCTTCCCTCATGGGATGTGTCAATTAAAGTTAGGTAATTTTCAGAATATCCATTATTATACCTCAGAGGAATTTTTGAGTAAAGAAGCCAATTTTCATTTCTCTGAAAATTTTTATTAATGACTGGCAATCTGGAGAGAAGTATAACATGGGAAAGCCTAAGAAACCTTGTAGAAAATCTTGGAAATGAAGGCTCAAATATAGAAGTCTCTATGTACTCCTATGAGACATCAAAATTGTTATAAATACAAGCTGTGAAGTTTGGTGAGTATAGATAAGTCAAATCTCTAGAAATAGAAATGCCCCTTGATATAATATAGGACATTTGATGTAACCAGTGCTCGGAATGGTTTCACATAGCCCAGATCTATAACAGCCTTCATTATAACTACATGTTGTCAGTCTCTGTATGTGCATATTTGGGTAGAAAGTTATACGCTGAAGATTAGTTCAGCTTGATAAAGGTTGTAAATTGTCACTGATATGGCAAAGGTAATTCACACTGTATCAAACACATAGAAGAAATGGGTAGGTTTGTCAACTTGAAATGCATAAGAGGAAAAGTGACAGCATGGAAGGTAAAAATTCCATAGTATTTTTTTTTTAATTTTATGGAAAAATATGTACTCAGAGGAAATTAATGGCCAGAAGAACACATGCCCAAGTATTTTATCTGAGGTCAGTGACTACTGAAGGACATAGTTTTAAATATAATATATAAAAATCATCAGTTTTGAGTTTGGGGTGTTTCAGGAAAATTTTTTATACTTGAAAGTTATTGAAGAATCCATAAAATTTTTGTTTAAGTTGCTATTCATATCTATTGATAGTATTGATTACATTAGAAAATCAAACTGATAAATGTTTGACTATATATTTAATGTATTAAGAATAATTAATCTTAACATATTCATACAACAGTGTATAATAGCATGTTATTTCAAAAAAGTAAATTTATGAAAAGAGAGGCTTTGTTTTACATATTTGAAAATGTCTTTATCTTGATTGAAAGAAAACAGCTGAATTTTCATATCTTCTTTTTCATTCATTATATTGCAGTATATTTATATAGTTGAAGAATATGAAGGAAATATGCTCCAACCAGATATACAATTTCAAAAGGACAGGAGTGCATTAATACTACTTTCAGATAACCACCATTATTCTTCTGTGATTTTACATCAGACATGAACAAGTGGTAAGTGAAGATTTGCAAGCTATAATGTGCAATCATATTATTGAACTTTTCATGCTCTTTTAGATTTAAATTCATTGATCTATTTAGGAATTTGAGTAGGTTGTTTATTCATGCAAAATTTAATATAACCATGACGTTTCAACTGGAAATTTATAGTTCACAGAGTTATAAATAGTTTCTACATAGGTTATGTTTCATTATATAATGTTAAAATAACTCACATTTATTAATATCACCAACAATCTTATCAGAAACATCTTTAAGCTTTGGGCAGCTTTCATGCACACATGGAGGATGGAAGCTCTCTAAAATACTAAATTCATTTTACAATCAACTTTTTTTGTTGTTTTTTTTTTATTCTTGCAATCAACTTTTATCATTAGAAATTACTTTTGTTGTTTTTATTGCAATCATTTTCTAGAGATGGTTTGCCAAACATCAAAGTGTGTTTTGCTAAATTCTGCCTTTTAAGCATAACCCATGGGGAGATCCAACATGGTGGAGTAGGGAATGGCAGACTGCACTCCTCTTATAAAAGCTGTGGGAAGTTTTTATTTTATTTTATTTTTTCCTTTCTAAAATATATTTTGTTTGAAGTATATCATTCATACATGAACATACATAAAAAAATAAGTGTATAGTAAAAGTTAACTTAGAAAATAAACATGCAAAACATCATACAGGAGTGCCTTACATCACCCTTCCACCAACACCTTTCACTTTAGTGAAACATTTTTTATAAACTATGCAAGAGCATCATGAACATATTACTAAAAACAATAGTCCAGATCTTACATTTGGTGTATTTTTCACCAACCAACCCTATTATTTTTTTAAATATATTTTTATTACAGAGGTTGTGAACTTACAAAACAATCATGCACATTTGTAGAATTCCCATACAACACCCCTTCACCAACATACTACACGGTGGTGGGATATTTGTTACAGATTATGAGATAATATCATCAGACTATTACCATGAACCATGGTCTATAGCACATATTGGCAAAGTTTTTCCATACTTCTTTTTATTTTTTATATTTTCTATTCTTTATTCTTTATTTCCCTCAATATCAGGTTACCTTAAGTGCAGAAGGCAGAGTA
>JAQZBX010057016.1:0-18064 GCA_029593785.1 Cabassous unicinctus
ATATTGAATTTATTTTTCTTGGCTTTTTTAATGCCTGATTAACGTTTTCTTCCTACAGCTGGAAGATACACAGAATAAAATATTCCCTTATTTAATTAAAAAAAAAAAAAACAAAACATACCCAGATAGAAGATCTACTCAGAGTTCAAGAGACTAATGAATATTTATAGACACAAGATATTCACTGGTGTAATTTCAGGTTCCACTTGGCAACTAATATTTAACTAATTACTTGGTGTTGAGTTTTGGTATAGCAATCAAAGAATATCCATAATTATCAAAAAAGGCTGCGTATCTGGATAAGTTCATATTTTTTTCATATACTTTAACCAAAACAACATATTGCAACAGATTAAATGTAGAGCAAGTATGAGAATTCATCTGTCTTTTATTAAGTCAAACATTTAAAATAATTTAAAAATGTAAAACAATGTCACTCTTCTCATCAAATTTTAAGGTTTGTAAAATGTAATTTTTCACAAGAGCATGTTATTTTGTAAATGTGCACTGAATTTATTAGTTACTTTAAAAATAAGTAATAAATATTTGAATGAATCACTATTTTTACTACAGTAAATATTGAAAGATATATAGGCAAAAGCTCTCAGGGTCCTCAAATTTTAAGAGTATAAAATGTTACTGATACAAAAATTGTTTGAAAATCACTCTTGTAGAGCAATATTTATTAACATGGAAAATATTTTTACACTATAACAAGGTATTTTTTTCCCCAAAAAGTAGAGTAATTCTGCAAGTAGTAAATTATTTTAAATTTTCAAATATTCCACAATGAACACGTGTTACTTTGCAATTAGAACATTTTAATGTGGAAGTCATTTTTTAATATGTTTTTAAAAGATAGGAAAATTCTCATACATAAATTTGGGAACTTCTTACTTGTTGGCATTTAGAACCTTGGACGGTGAAAACGGTGCCACGGATGGGAAAGAAATAGACAAAGAGAAGAAGAAACTGGGATCAGGGGTCTCTGCATCCGATATGGAGAGAAGAGTCCAGCCACCTCACAAAGTGTGGCTTTTATTCTGGCTTTAGAACAAAGAAAACACGAGTGAGCATGTGCAAGGCAACAGATACTTGACAGTTACATCTTCCTGAAATCAACAAATCTTAAAGGTCAATAGCTCAATTCTTTGTTACATTTCTGCAATTCACAGGCTTAATTTCAGGATGTTTCCACACCCAGCTCCTAGCATGAGACTGGAGGGCTTGTTTATTACATTCCAAGGTGACCTGCTTTCTGTCAGTAGTCATGGCCTTTAATTGAAACTCCATCATTCCCCCTTTTTTATTAGTTAAAAAAAAATTTTTTTAGTGATTATCATAGGAACCATTTATATAAGCTGATACAAGGTGACCTCCTGTTACACTTGTCTTTTTTCATAGGCTCTTGTGACTGTGCCTGTCTTAGGTTGTCCTCCTCTGAGAATCTTACCCGTTATTGACTACCAGTTAAGCTTTTGAGCTCTTACATGGAAGGCAATTTTATTGATATTTATACTTTTTTAGGTTCCTTAAGTGAATATTTTTGTGCAGATAACTAGTTTTATGATCAAGGGGTTATTAGTAGAATCTTTCTACTAAATAATGCAAAATTAGTTTTTCATGGCCAAGTTTCTTAACATAAATGCATTTATCTGATCCAATTCTTCATTTTTTCTATGAATATATGTAGACATGCTCAATGCCTTTTTTTACAATTCTAAAATATACCCAATCAAATGATTTTTCACTTCCAAAGGAGTAATATAAAAAGAACTTGCATTCCAATTACATATTAGAGCTCTTAACAAGTTTAAATTATAAATTTGATTACCCAATTGTATAATAGTTGTTTTAAGATTATTCACACAATTATTCAGTCCCATATCAATGTGAGACTGGCTATGCCACATCTCACTTGCATTTTTATGCCAGTCCTTAACATTGTGGATTCTGGACTCCTTGATGCAGGGCTGTGCCAGCGACAACTGTAGCAATTATGATGCCAATCAGTCCCAAAATTCCTGCTATTATATGTCCAATCAGTCTTTTAGTTTTTTTTAAATAATGGTCGAGGAAATGCCACAGCAACTGGGATTCTGGAGACTGCTGCCAATGTCTGGTCATCCGAACCGGTAACCATAGTCCTTTTCTTCTTGCTATAAAAAGAGTTGGAATTTCCTGCAAATATGAATTCTTAAGACATGTAAATAAAGAGCAATTGGAGCAACTAATGTTTTTTTCACCAAAAGTTACTTTTCCAATGATAAAACTATAAGATCTCGTACACATACTGTAAGACATTGAGTTGATTTTCTCTTTAAATTAGTAGTATTAGTTTTACTGCCTTGCCATTCAAAAATTGGACCAGTTCTTAAAAATAATTTCCACAAATAACTTTGAGTTTTGTTAAGTTTAGTGTCCCATGTTTGTGGAATATATCCTCCTTGATTTTTCCAATTTATTGAGCTGTCAGTAAATGTTGTATTACCAAAATTCCAGAAATAAGGATTACTGTTATTAGTAATTATGGTTGGATTATTAATGAACCAAGATTTGGTTGTGTTTTTAATAGGTTTCGGTATCCCTATAAGGGCCCGATCCTTTACAATTCTATAGGAATCATTAAACAACACAGCCTCTGTAAGCCCATGACAAATATGCCATTTGTCATTAAATAGTCAGTTGTGAGAGGGACATGTAAGATTTTCCATATTTTTTGGTTTATTCGGTAAGGAAGGGAAAATGAGAACATAAATTTACGTTTGATTTTTTTCTGTTAAAACTACACTGTGGAGAAACTGAGATGAGTGGAACACAGAAGTTGAGAGGAGGCCACTGAAACCAGAAACTGAAAGCAATGAGGCCCTGAGGAGAGAGGAGAGAGAAGCGGATGCTGCCATGTGCCTGATCACCCACAGCTGCAGCCTGGGGAGAAAGCATCTCCCGATGAAGCCTTGATTTGGACACTTTCATGGCCTCAGAACTCTTCCAGTCAGTCATCCAAGACAAGATGGCGGCATTAGACACTCCTGGGTGCCGTTCCCCCACAGAATCACTGAACAACTAGCAAAACTACCAGAGCCATCTTCTTCCTCAAAACTCTGAAAAACAATTAAAGGGTTACAGTAACTTGGGCAAGGGCCCAATCAAGAAAATGCAGCTTTAATGAGTAGGACAGGCTTGTGGGGTCCTTCCTGAAGCCTGCCCCACACCCTTCCTGATGGGCGTGGAACCAGCCTGCATTCCTTTTGCAGGTCCCTGGCACTGTTCCTGCAGGAGCAGAGTGACCCTGTGGGCATACTGGAGTGCCCATAAGTAGGTGCCAGTCAATCAGGTGGCAGCCTGAGAGACAGGACCACTCACCTTCCCAGAGATTGCTCTGCAGGCAGGAGCAGCCTGCTGACAGATAAAGAGTGTAAGAAACAATTAAGTCAAAGAGGCTGTGAGGCAAAAGATTACCTGCTTTAAGTAAAACAATAGAGCACCCATAAAGAGGGGAGAAAGTCTATTTCCTAGGGAGGTAAGGGAATATTTAAATTCCTGGAAAAGAGCATAATCTCACAGGTTTAGAAAAGATAGAGATGTCTCTACACTTCTCATTTACCTCAGGCCAATTTTCTTGATAGGAGGGCTAAACTCTGAAGAAGAACCAACAGAGAGCTGATTTGCAAAGACTGTGAAAGGTGTTCTTTGCCTTGTCTGATCTCCCCGATATGAAATAATTAGAATAAGCAAATTCATAGAATCAGAAACTATAATACAGGTTATCAGGGGCTGCTTGGGGGCAGGGAATGGGGAGCTAATATTTAAATTGTATGGAGTTTCTATCTGGGGTGATGGAAAATTTTGGTAATGCATGGTGATTATGGTAGCATAACACTGTGAACATAATGAACAGCACGGAATTACATATTTGAATGGAGGTAAAAGGGGAAATTTTAGGTTGTATATGTTACTAGAGTAAAAATTAAAAACAAAACAAAATCATAGGACTGTACAAGGCAAACAGTGAATCTTAATGTAAACCATGGACTATGGTTAATAGCACAGTTATAAAAATAAAAATGTTCTTCCATCAACTGTAACAAATGTACCACACTAATAATGCCAGGTGTTGATGATAGGGTGATATATGGGAACTCAGCATTTTATGCATGATTTTTTCTGTAAACCTATAACTTCTTTAATATAAAATTAATTTTAAAATATGGTATTTTATTTCTTCTTCCATTTGTAAATGCAATTCATTACTTTACATAAAACACAGAGTGAACCAGAAATTCTTTAGAAATCTTTAGAAATACCATTAATCATTCACACTAAGTAATATTCAGGTTACTGTTTAGTCCATTAAATCTTCAATAATACTAAATTGCCTAGCCAAACATAAGCTGTATTCCTTGAATCAGCAGTTTCTTTAATAGTACCCAGGGATATGAAAGAATTCAGCAACTCCTAAAGGTTCCAGATATTTTCCTAAAAAATCCCTGAGATGCTAAATAAAACTGGCTATATAAGTATAAAATGCAAATAGTCTAAGCAAGGAAAGTAGGTTTATAGAGGGTCTACTGGCTATTTGATGCAAAAAATTCAGTGTACATTATTCAATTTATATCATAAGAAAAGTACAGTTTTATTCACCAGGTATATGTCTTATTACTAGATAGTCTGCAATCCCTCACTGGATTGGGGCAGTGCAATTCCCTGGTCTCTGTTCTAGAAGGAGCATAGTAATCCTCATGCACATACTGGAAGTATGTGTGTCTGACGCAGTCTGTCTGGTGGTGGCCTGAGGGGCTTGCCGCACCAGAACTTGCCCTGCCTGGAGAAGGCAGTTCACAGAGATCTCCTACAGAATGCTGTGGGAAAGCAGTCAAGTTGTCCTGCCTAGGGAAAGGGATTGCTGGCTGTAAGAAATACAATGCAGTGTGCAGTGAGGAAATTATTTCCTACAGAAGAGGGGACATTTGACATTCCTATTCATGTAAACTAAATGGGGCAAATCCTAGGGCCATAGGCAGAAAGCATCAGGAAGGCCCCTATGCTTTGGCCTGGAGCTGTTCTCTAAACTCATTGTTTGGCAAGCACTCCACAGGTCAATTTGCACTCTACCAGTCAATTTGCAAAGACTGGGGAAGGCAGTTTCTCTTCCTCCTCCCCTCTCTTCCCCTCCCTCCCTTCCCCTCCTCTTCTTCCTCCTCCTTTTGCTTCTTTTTTTTGGTTAGCCCCTGGCATTAAGCTCTGTCATGATATTACAAGTTTATGGAGCAGACCAGAGTCTAAATTCCAGTGATAACTCATTAAAATATCAGTGTCCAGGTTTCAACAACAGGTTATAAAATGAACAAAGAAACAGGAAGCAATAGCCCAGGTGAAAGAAGATTAAAGCATTAAAATCCATCAACTAGGAGAACCCGACCTGGCACATACCAGTCAAAGACTTTAAAAATATGGTACTAAATATGCTTAAAGAGCCAAAGGAAAACATGGATGAAAAACTAAAGGAAGTCAGGACAATGACAGATGAACACAAAGGGAATATTAATAGAGAGATGGAAATTATGGAAAGGAAACAAACAGAACTGAAGAGCACAGTAAGAGAAATTTAAATTCCCTAGAGGGGTTCAAAAGCAAAATGGAGCTGGCAGAAGAAAGTATCAGAGACCTTGAAGATAAGAAATCATTCAGTCTGAGCAGAAAGAACAAAGCGTGAAGAAAAGTGAAGAGAGCGTGAGGAATCTGCAGGACACCATCAAGCATACCAAAATATGGGTTGTGGAAGTCCCAGGAAGAGAAGAAAGAGAGAAAAGGACATAGAGCATATTCAAGGAAATAATGGATGAAAACTTCTCAATTTCAATGAAAATCAGAAATATACACCTTCAAGGGGCTCAAAGAACTTCAAACAGGAAAAACCCAAATAGACCCACGGCAGTATATTATAATCACATTGTAAAAATGCCAAGGATAAAGAGAGAATTCTGAAAGCTGCAAGAGAGAAGCAATGTGTCACATACAAGGGCTGAATAAGATTAAATGCCGATTTCTTATCAGAAACCATGGAGGCAAGAAAGTAGTGGGATGACATATTTAAAGTGCTAAAAGCGGGAAGCGGGAGTGGCTCAGTCAATAGAGCCCCCGTTTGCCATGTGGGAGGCCCCGGGTTCGCTTCCCGGGGCCTCCTTGTGAGGGCGGGCCGGCCCGCGCAGCCTAGTGGGCTGATGCAGCAAGCCCTCACAGCGGGAGGCCGGTGTGGCTCAACTGATAGAGCCCCAGTTTGCCATGTGTGAGGCCCCGGGTTCGCTTCCTGGGGCCTCCTTGTGAGGGCAGGCCGGCCCGCCCGGCGCGAGGGGCTGATGCTGTGGGACCTCGCGGCGGGGGGAAGATGAGCGGACATGGAGAGGATGCGCAGTGGGTGGACACGGCAAGCACAAGCAGCAAGGGGGGGATAGATGAATAAATAAATCTTTAAAAAAAAAAAAAATAAAGTGCTAAAAGCAAAAGTTGCCAACCAAAATTTCTGTATCTTGCAAAACCACCTTTCAAAAATGAGGAAGGGATTAGACATTCCCAGATAAACAAAAGCTGAGAGACTTCGTCGCCACTAGACCAGTCCAACAAGTGATGCTAAAGAGAGTTCTGTAGGTCAAAAGGAAAGAACAAGAGACAATAGATTGAAGCTGCATAAAGAAATAAAGCTCTCCAGTGAGGTAAGGACATGGAATATAAATGTCAGTGCTATTGTATTTTTGGTTTGTAACGCCACTTTTTTTTTTCTTTTTTACTTCCTACAGGATCTGAAAGGTAAATGCATAAAATGTAATGATAAATCAATGGTTTATAATATTTAAGCATGTAATTTGTGACGAGAACTATATAAAGGTCGGGGGACAGGGGAGCACTATTAAAGTGAAGTTGCTATCAATGCAAATGAGATTGCCATAGATTTATGATGTTAAATTTAAGCCCCATGGTAAATACAAAGAAAACACTGGAGAATTTGCAAGGTCGTAGATGCAGAAATTAGAGTGCAACTTGCCAGGGGCAAGTTAATGCATAATGGATGTGTAGGGTCTCTACTTGGGAAAATGGGAACATTTTAGTAAGGGAAGGTAATGAAGGTACAACAATATTGTGAATGTGATGAATCCTACTGAATGGTAGGCTGAGAAGTGATTGACATAGGAATGATTATATTGTATATATGTTTGCACAATTTAAAAAAATAAGAGAGAATAACTAAAGAGACAATTACAATTAAATATGATACGTGAACCTGGGTGGGCTCTAGCAAGAGAGAAGAAACAGCTCAAGGGGACATTATCGGGACATATGAAAAAATTGGAATATAGACTGTAAACTTTATATTAGTGATACATTTCTTGAACTTGATAACTGCACTTTAAGATGGTTACATAACTTAACGTTCTTAGGCAATGTACATGGCAATATTAGGTGTTCACAGAGCTTGATGTATACAACTTTCACTCAAGTGTTCAGGAAATGGATGGATAGATGAATGGACAGATGAAGAAAGAAAGAGAGAGAAAGGAAGGAAGAAGGAAGGTAGGGGGAAGGGAAGGGAAGGGAAGGGAAGGGAAGATAAATGTGGCAAAAGTTAAAATTGGTGGATCTGGGTATCTGGGGAGGAGGTAAGAATATATTGGAGATCTCTGAATGGTGTTTGCATTATTTTTGTAACTTTCCTGTAAGTTTGAACATATTCCAAAATAGAAAGTTAAATATATGTATATATTTTTAATCTTTTCCCTTTCATGATTGTCTAAAATCGACCAGCCAAAAGTGTGTATGCTATCCTTAATAACTTTGAAATTCATATAAAACATTGAACTTAGAGCTGATTTTTCAAAAACAACACAGTGGTAGCTAATTTTCATTAATTTCAAGACGTGGTGTTTTAGATTCTATGAAAAATGAGCAATTGCTAATAACTGAAATCATGTCCTTCTCTAGAAGGAGAAGGATAAATGAACAATGAGAAGCAAAAGCATTCTTTTTATTTCTTCATTTACTTAGTAATATTATGGTCATTTAAAAAATTTCCATTCTCCCAGGAGTTCCACTTCTAGCAGTAAATCTTAAGGAAACAATCAGATACATGCAAAAAGATTTATATACAGGATATTTAGAGAATTAGTCATAATATTAAAATATAAGAAATACCTTGAAGATTCAACAAGATAGAACTGGTTAAAAATTGGTTAAATAATCATATTTAATTAACAGTAAATTATGCAGCTATTAAAATCATGCTATAGATCAGTTCTGTCCAAAAGAGATAGAACACCAGTGACATAGATAAAATTTTCTAGTAGACATTCAAAAAAGTAAAAAGAAATAGGTAAAATTAATTTTACTAATATATTTTTATTTAACCCAACATATCTAAAATATTTCAACAATCAATATAAAAATTATTAAGAGATATTTTACTTTTTTTGTATTGTCTTTAAAATCTGATGTGTTTTTTTATACTTACAGCACATCTCAATTCAGACAAGCCATCATTCAAGTGCTCAGTAGCCACGGCGATAGTGGCAACAGTGTTGAACAGAGCCAATATTTGGACCTAGAAAATAATTAATATTATATTAAATTTAAAAACAGATTATATCACTTATGTATAGTAGGCTTCTAATTGTATGCTCTAAAATTCATGAATGGGAAGAAAAAACATAGAAGGGTATATATCAAAATGTTTATAGTTTATTCTAGGGAGGGGGATTATGGCTGTTTTTTTTTCACTTTCTTTTCTCTTTCCTGTATTTGCTAAATACTTCATGATAAATCTATATTATTTTGAAGTTAGTGAACAACTGTGTTAGCTAACATTTTCCAAGTAACACTGATTTGCTTTATGATAACCTCAGACATTGAAATCTTTCTAAAGCTCTGATCCCTGAAAAGTGACTATACTTATCGTTTTTTTGTATTTCATATTAGTGAATACTAATTTCATTGCTCATGAAGAATAATTCACTTCTATGAACAAGACTTGGAGTTTGAGCATGAGTTCTAACATTTGCCCCTTGTGTAATTATAGTATAAGAACTGTGGGTAAATTATTTCATTGCCTGTTAAATAACCTTTGGTGGGTCTAGAAAACAATCATAAATAGCCATTATTTATGAAGATTCCATTCAAAGTCCTTAGGGAATTGTATAATAATATGCAATGTGACTGACAGCTCCTGGTACCTACTGCCCCTCCTACATGCAAAAAAGAGAGAATAAAATTGACAAAGATGCTAAATATAGACAAAGACTCCTTTGAAAGAGTGAGACTGATCTGAAACATCACATGCATGTCATCTGCTTCGCATAGGAGAGGTCTTATTCTGCTCACTATCTTTACCCTGTTGTGCCCATCCCCCTCCCAAAGGGCTCTTAAGACCAAATTAGCCCACCTTTCCTCTTCAACCTTCTCTCTCAATATTCCCCACCACTATCTCTGCACTCTGCTTAGCTATTCTGTCATTTCTTATTGCATCCTCAACAAAGTTCCTGTGACCCCTAAGTTGGTCCAAAAATATAGAATATTCATTTATTTTATTGAGAAATATTTGCTGAACTCCTACTTTCTACACTCCAGGAATTGTGTGAGGTGTTAGGCATAGAGTGAGGTTTATGATCCATGGAAGAAATAGGTGCAGAAACTCAAAAATACACAGATAATTACAGATAGTGGTAAGCATAATAAAGGAAGAGGGTGGTATGAAAGAGAATAACAGACTAGGGGGGTAGGCGGAGAGTCAGGGAAGGTTCTCCATTGACAGTGGACAAACTCCATTGACAGTGAAACTTGATGAATGAGAGATAGCCAGTCAGAGTTGTAGAAGCATTTTCCCAGCAGGGTTGTCAGTACCCACCCCAGCTGATGGGAGCTTGGGTAAACTCAAGAAGTGCAGGCCAGTGTTAGCTGGACTGTAGTGAGGGAGGAGAAGAATGCTGGCAGCAGGAGCACAGGGGATGGGCAGCACCTGTTTGAATGTGAGCTGTGGCTTTTAAAATTTTTATTTATTTATTTTTTATTTTTTTTAAATTTACTTTAGGAGGCACCGGGGATTGAAGCTGGGACCTCTTACATGGGAAAGCAGGCACTCAATCACTGAGCCACACCCACTCCCCCGGAGCTGTGGCTTTTATTACTCTTATTAACAATAGCCGCACATGCTAAGGGCTTTATACAGGGTGATTAATTCCTCACAGCAGCTCACTGAGGGAGGTGCTATTATTTCTAATAGTTGTGTAGATGCCACAACCTGTAAGAGGCCGAGCAGGGGTCTGCTGTCTCTAGAGCCAGAACTTTCCTCTCTTTGGTAGACTGCCTCTCCTTCCAAGTTTTACAGACTGATGCGCATTGTCCTCAAAGCTGTGGGGGAAAGGAGATTTCTGAAAGGGAATATCGGGAAAAAACCAAAGAAACAGAGATTTATCTTCCAGAAGGATAATACTACCTCGGGGACACTTAATACCAAATTCACTCACGTCAAAATCATGGAGGAAAAGACAAAGAAGCACGTATAGCATACTGTAGAAGGTATCTATGGGGTATTTTGTTCGTTTCGTCTTCCTGTCATCCATTTTCCTTTTTTTATGGTTAAAAACATTTTTTTCTTTGGAAAACTATGGTTTATCCAACTCTCAGTCTATGGTAGTTTTGGTGGGGCAGACATCACACATGGATTTAGGGCCAAGCACATGACCCTTCAGTTCTAGGAAACTGGAACATTCCATTCCTGTGGCCAATGACTGGTTCAGAGATGGCATTTGACTGAAGCCAGGCCAGTGCGCTCAATCCTAAAACTTTCCCGAACTCCTGAAAGTGATGTGCCTGCTTTCTCTGGCGTTGCTAGCCAATAGGATGCAAGTCTGCAGTTGCTAGGCTCACACTTGCCTCCATGTTGGGTGAGGCTGCCTGAGAATGAAGCCAGTACAAGAGAAACACAAGTCTAGAGATGAAGAGAGGGAGTCCTTCTGAATCACGGAGCACATGGATTCAACCACACTAGAAGCAAGTTTTACCCCCCGGACTTCTCAGCTAAATGAGTCAATAAAACACCCTTTTTTAGGGCAAGCCATTTTGAGTTGGATCTTTCAACCAAATGAGCCCTGGTGTGGATAAAATCAGAGCGGACAATAGCTATGAGGGTTAAGGTAAGGCCTGTAAAGGCCAAAATGGCAGAAAGCTGGTCAGAGAAATCATAGATGATATGATCATGGGGAAGGCTGTTTGAGAATTCAAGTGGTTAGAGCGAAATTGCTCCTCTTCCTTCGGGGCAAGCTTGGAAAGCACAGCTTTGAGATGTAGGTGCAAGCAGCCAGCAGTCAATAAATAATTATTGGCTGCTTAATGTATGCGGGTCTCTGTGCTGAGGCAGGAAAATGACGATGAACCATTCCCTTTCCCCTTTGGAGTTTACTGGGTACACGAGAGGGCAGAGGAAGGAAGCAGAGACTAGTGGACCTGTGTGATAATTTACCTACAAACTGAACACAGCACATTAAATGTAACACCCAAACGGAAAAGTTTTGGTTCCCTGGTCTAGACAGAGATATCCTCCACTGAGCAGTAGAAAGGATATGGGAACTAATTGTACTTGACTATTTTAAAATGAGTTATAAATTTTAGTAGAGCATACACACTTAAACTAGTTCAAGAAATAGCTGAGAAAAAAGATATAATGCATATATGATAGCTGAAGGAATTCTAAGTAGTTTCTTGAAAATACAAACATCAAAGCTCTATCTTAAAATTAGAAAACGATGAAAATATTTACAAAAATAATACAATCAGAAATTTTATCTGTGTCATTCTGGTAGTGGACCTTACATCCTACTCTGAAAATAGAGAGCAATCTTTTTTAACAGGATAGCTGACAGTTGTCTTGGTATGAAGAGGGAAACTCTATAATTCTTATAACAGCTTTCCATCAGCAATTCTCATTTTCTAGGAATCTCAATTATTAGTATTTGTAGTCAGTTATTAATTAAGAACTGTGTAGTTAAGTTTAAAAGGTCATTTTGTATTTTAAAAAGCCCATCTTTATGCATTAAAATTTTAAAGGAACAAGAGTCCTTTGTGCCTTCTTAAATGTATTCCTTCCAAAGCAACAAGGAAAAAGTTTTATTAATGCACAAGACTGAAAGAAATGTTAAGTATGCTAGGGTTCTAGTTTTGCTTTTGAACTTCAGAGTAAGTTAAAGAAGCAGTGGAACAGAGCCTTTTAATTACAATCCAATGTCTTAGAGAAGATTATTTGATATCTTGAAGAAAATCAACTGTGAATAGTGCAACATAAAATCATTCCACCTAGTGAAGTTCATCCAGGATTATACTGTGTGTACATCATTGTTTGCCCCTGGTTTGAAGATCTCGTTTGACACATTAAAAGATGGAACTTGTTTCAAGAGTTAAATCAGTAGTTTTATGTATGCTATGTAACCTAAGCCAATGAAACAGTTTGCTCTAAAATTCCTCAAACTCCCACTTTACTTTGGGGGAGGATAACTAAATTGCAGCATTTTCCCCTAAGGAAGAGTAAACCCCTTGACAGAAAGACAGCAGCAGTATAAAGATTAAAAGCTTGAGGGAAACGGATGTGGCTCAAGCAACTGGGCTCCTGTCTACCATATGGGTGATCCAGGGTTTGATTCCCAGGGCCTCCTGGTGAAAGGCAAGCTGGCCTGCATGGAGTGCTGGCCCATGTGGAGAGCTGGCCCATGCAGGACAGCTAGTGCAGCAAAATGATGCAACAAAAAGAGACACAGAGGAGAGACAATAAGAGATGCAGCAGACCAGGGAGCTGAGGTGGCACAAGAGATTGAGCACTACTCTCCACTCTGGAAGGTACCAGGATCGGTTCCTGGTGCTGCCTAAAGAGAAGACAAGCAGACACAAGAACTCAGAGAGCAGACAGTGAGCACAAACAAAACAAAACAAAACAAAACAAAAAAATCCCACAAAAAACCAAGGGGGAGGGGAGACAAAGAAATAAATCTTAAAAAAAAAAAAAAAAAGATTAAGAGCTTGGTCTGGAGTCACTGCCTGGATAGCAATTCTTTGCTCAGCCTCCTCATCATGTTGACCTTGGAAAAACTAGTCACCTCTTTAAGCCTTGGGTTCTTCATCTGTAAAATGGAAATGGAAGTAGGGCTGCTGGGAGGGTCAAATGCAGCACTGACCATATGGCTTTTAGCACAGTAAACAAGCTTGTAGTACACAGTAAGCTTTAACTGAACGTTAGCTATTTTTGTAAGAGCTGAAAGAGAGTTATCGTAGCTCAGTGACCAAGACATATTTTCCTCTATCCCTCGCTTTGTATTTGTATTTTAAAATCTTCCCTTAAAACATGCAAAAAATATCTGTTTATGAGAGGAATAAAAGAGGTATTTGGGGTTTTATTTTTTAAAAATAGGTATGATACCTGCCCACCTGGAATTGCTCTATATCTCCCATTCGGAGATAAAATGATTAGAAGAACTGACGTGCAATTTCAAGAAATATATTAGTATCCAAATATAGTCAGTGACAGAAGATGTGCTCTTCTAGAACATTTTAGTGATGGGATTGTTGAAGTGAGGCCAGATTAGCACAGAGTAAAGCTGGCAATTACATGTATAATTTAGATTATTCTATTCTATTAGGATATGACTTATTCAGGTCACAAAGAGGATTGTTTTTGTCGTTAATTATTTAGTGTGCTGTTGCTAATACAAGAACCACACCATTCCCCTCTCTTCTTATTGAGTGTGGAAATGACTGAGGTAGAGGAAAAACCCCTGTGCTCCTCGGGGACAAGAGACTGGTCCTAGCATCAACCACAAAGTCTGGTCAAACTCCCGCCATCAGCCAAAGGCTTGTTTATTGCCTTGATCAGGTGAGGAGCGATCCGCTATATTTAGCCCCTACATCAGGTGGACCTTTCTCTGTTGATGACACTGCAGGTCACATATAGGGAATCCACACCCTGTCTAGTCTAGGGTGCAGGGAGCCTGGGGCAAGGAAGAGAAACAGGCTTGAAACTTCACAGGCCCGTAGCACTTTACATGTGTTTGGCGCTTTCCACTTCACAAAGTCATACTAGAACACAATCCTCATGAGATTCGTAGGCTTAATTTTTTTTTTTTTTATTTCCTATTGTGCTTTATTATTTTTTTAAAATTTTTAATTAAAAAAGAAAGAGATTTAGATTACATAAATGTTACATAAAAAATATAGGGGATTCCCATATGCCCTGCTCCCCATACCGCCCACATTTACCCACATTAACAACTTCTTTCATTAGTGTGGTACATTCATTGCAATTGATGAACACATTTTGGAGCATTGCCACTAAGCACGGATTATAGTTTACATTGTAGTTTACACTCTCTCCCACACAATTCTGTAGGTTATGGCAAGATATACAATGCCTGTATCTGTCGTTGCAATGCGTAGACTTAATTTTATCTTACCAAGGAAAGGAGGTTATGAGAGGCAAGGGGCTTGCCCAGGAAGTACCAGTAGCCTAGTAAGTGGCAGAGCCGGAAGCTCCACCTACGTCATTCCAAGAGCAGAGAGGAAAAAAAGAGTTGCGGAGAAGGAAGTTCTGAGGACTTGGATGTGACAATATCCCACCAAGATACAGCTCTCCTGACCTTTGGTTTTCTTTTCTACATTGTGGAAGAAAGTAAGGTTGTAAAACTAGCGCTTTGGTACAATATTTCTAGTTAATTTTTGTTCTTTTTGTCGCCTATCATGTTTTCACCAATTAAAATCCTTCCCACAGCATCTGGAATTTGGGTTGAGGCCCTGATGGAGCAAAGCGTTAAATTATAGACCTGTCTCCAGGTGCAGGGCTTTTTTCTCCATGTGCCATGAAAAGATGGGGAGCTTTACCTCCTGCAGGACAGGTGAGCTCCAGGATAAGGACCAGATTCAATCTCTACACAGAACTCTAAGAACCATACTAACCAGCTAGCGAAACAGTTTATGCTTTTTTAAAATTTTATTTTCATTCTATCAAAATATATGCATGTGTTTTCAAGAGCAAAACAGTAGTAAAAGGCTTACCACAGACTCAGTACTGCCTGGGAAACAAGCAACCACTTTTAATTCTTGGAGCTATTTCCTCTGGTATTTACCTTCACATTTCTAAATAGTATGTAGAAACTACTATCACTTGATTTCAAAGATTTTAATCATCTCTGACCTCCTATTATAGTAGATGACAATTAGCTGCTTCTCCTTTTATTTGCTTTGGGGGCAAAGTGGCAAAGGGCATCTCTAGAGGTCTACCTACCACCTTGACAGCAAATGGCACAGAGTTAGCAGGCCCTTAAAAAAATACTTGTTAAAAAAACAAAAAACAAATGTGTTGACCGTCACTGGATGAACAACACAGATATCCAAATGCATAAAGTATACATGGAGGAGAATGTAGGAGAAATTCTTAATCTCCCAAACTCACATTCATTAAATTGGTTATTTGTGTCATGTTGTAGTATATCTTGTTAAACACGAAACCCAACACAAAATCTTTTTAAAAGAAGGACTGTCTTGCAACTTATTGAATGACCCAGTGAAAAAATTCCTGTGGCAAAAAAAAAATATATATATATATTTTTTTTTTTCCAAGTAAATTCTTAATCTGTACTAAAGAAAAATAAGAGTTTAGATGTAAGAAATTAATCTTGTGTTAACACTGATAAGCAAACGTGCCAGAAGAATGTACTGGAGATCTTCTGGAAAGATGTAGGCTCAGAATTCAGCCCTTTGCCTTGTAGAATTTTGAAGTTTGATGACAAGCCAAAAAAAGGGTATAAAGATTATGAATACTCTAAAAAGACTCCCACCTCATTAATGTCTCAAAACACATTGCTTAAGGGTAAAGTTAATTGAATCACAGAATACATAAATTTGAAATGGACTGTTAATCAATCACAGACAAAATTATATAGAGAGGTGGATATAAATAAAAGTTCAATGAAAACAGATTCATACAATGGCAGGAACTTTTCACCTGACAGCATGCTGACTCTCCATACTATCCAGCTTTCAGGAATATCTGAGGCAAAATTAATGAAAGAATGAAATATTCTTCTTTGCTTGAAGCCCTTTAAAGTGGTGAATCTTCTATTTAGGACTTGAGAATTTCTCAAGCTTGACTTGCAAAAGCATGACATTTTCTACCAAGGCCATAAAACTCTTAAATTTATTGGCTGAATTACGCAGTTTGTAGATTTTCTGTGAACTTTATTTCCATGATTTCCCCCGTGTTTTCTTTCTCTGGGCTTTTCACATTTATTGCATTTCAACTATTTTGCAAGAAGGGAAAAGAAAGAGAAATTCAAACCAGTTATTTTGTTTACTTGCTAATAGTCCTGACAAAATCTATATGAGTTGTTTTAAATTAGCCTCAGGTTCCAACTATCCCATGTTCTCACTGAAAGCGCAATCTAGAGTAGATATCTGCAGCTGGCATAAACCAGTACTTTCTATCCCTGTACTGTTATTATCTGCCTGATCAGTCTAGCTCTTACAACACAGACTCTTGGAGCAGGAAGGGCCCTTAGAGACAAGCTAGTTCAAACTTCCACTTGAGGCATCTTCCTTCTAAGTGCCGGTATCATGAAGTGGTGTCCGGTAGAAAGAACCAGGGCTTGGGAACCAGATAGACATCATAACCTTGTAAATGAGGTCCTTGGGCAGACGATGGGATATAATATATGCACAAAGCCAGCGGCACAATGCAGGCCTTGGGGAGGAGCTGGACTTGTCCCAGCTTTGCCTCTTCACAGCTGTGTGTCTCTGGGCAGGTTACTTATCTTATCTACGGCTCAGTTTTCCCATTTGTACATTGAAGAAGATAATACAACTAATTCCTGATGTTATTTTAAGAACCGGATGGGATAAAATACATGTGGTCAAATAGTATGCGCTAATATTATTACACTGATTCATATTAAAAGCTAGGAATGAGGGAAGTGGAGGTGGCTCAAGTGATTGGGTTCCTGTCTACCATATGGGAGGTCCAGGGTTTGATTCCTGGGGCCTCCTGGTGAAAGGCAAGCCGGCCCACGAGGTGAGCTGGCCCGAGTGATGAGCTGGCCTACGCAGGAGTGCTGGCCCATGTGAGAGCTGGTGCAGAAAGGTGATGCAATAAAAAGAGACACAGAGGAGAGACGATGAGAGACGCAGGACACCAGGGAGCTGAGGTGGCACAAGAGATTGAGCACCTCTCTCCCACTCTGGAAGGTCCCAGGATCAGTTCCTGGTGCTGCCTAAAGAGAAGACAAGCAGACACAGAAGAATACACAGAGTGAGCGCAAAACAATGGTGGCGGAGGGCGGGGTGGGGGGAGGATAAATAAATCTTTAAAAAAAAACCCGAAAAACTAGAAGCGAGATAAACTCACTTTCAAGGCTCTCGGGTTAACAATATTATGTACCTAATAAGGGCAGCTAAGTTTATAACTGTTAATGCTAATTTGCAAGAGAGGCAAATCAAGACCATACATGCATTGCATATGTAGTAGTAAAAAAAAAATCCTGTATCTTTAAATCCCTCCTAATAATTTTTATTAACACAAATATTTATTATGCACTTCCTAGGCAGCAGGCAGTATGTAAGACGAAGAAGTGGAATTCAAAGAGGATGATACAGGGTACTCCCATGGGGGAGAAAGCAGTCTAGAAGGAATATAAGGCATCCCTGCACAAAAAAGTAACTACACAAGGCGGTATAAGTGGCAAATAAAGGGTGCAAAGTGTACACACTGCGGAGTTCTGAGGAGCGAGGGCTGGATCATTATCAGGTCAAAGAGGGAGGAGCTGGGATTTGAACTGGGCCTTAGAAGTAAGGTTTTAGAGAGAGGAGAGGACGACGCCATCATCATTTCAGATGGAAAGAATGTGCTGTCTTGTCCAATCTCCATATCCAATCTAAACTAGTGATAAAGGTGCAAATCTAAGTCTCAGACAGCTCTGTGATTTGGCATAAAGAGAAGCGTGAGAACTTGTATGGCTTCTAGCTTTCTAGATAAAAGCTGCCTCTCCCC
>JAQZBX010057017.1:0-18061 GCA_029593785.1 Cabassous unicinctus
AGAAGTTGTGTAGGTACAGAATTTCAGGGAACCAAGTGAAAGGAGCTGTGCTGATATTTAGTGGTGTTTGTTTGTGGGAAAAACCCAAAAGTCTATGTTAGCTAGGTTCCAGATAATCCTTGCTAATAGAAGAGAGATTAGAACAAGAAAGCAAGGCCAACAGGGGTGTAAAGTTAAATATTCAGATTGGGGATTCCCTGGGCCTGGACGGAAAAGTCATTCAGGGTTGCACCCAAAAATCTAACATAGTGGATAATAGTTAATTCAGGACTAGCATGCTCCTGTTGTTTGAAAGAGTAGTAGGCATTTCCTAGATGAAGTTTATTATTTTGACGTTTTCCCAGTCCCTTAGGGGACTTTACAAATACCTTTTTATTTTATGCCCAAAATAATTTGAAATGCATCAGGGTAGTACAACAATTCTGTACAGAATATCATAATCTCATTCACTCTTTTAGGTCCCGTGTTATCTATGCCATGTAAATAAGCTGACTTATTTAAATTAGATAGTGCTCCACAGAAATTTAAAGAATTTTCTTGACAAAATAAATCTCTTCTTTCTAGTTACCATAGTACTTAAATTTTTAAAATACCAGCAATATTATCTTTTTCCTTGCATCTTGATTCTCCTTAGTCTTTAGCCCCATTTACCTTTTAATTGAATTCTGATTTCTTTTAGTTCCTTTAATTGGGGGTGGTCCTTTAGAATTAATGCTGCTTTTTTTTAGCATCTTTAGAGCTGGTTAACTTTAGTGCTGAATTCAAAGTGCCATACAGGCCTTTAAAAATTCTAGAGAGCCATTAGATTATACAAAGAGTAAAGTAATTAAGACTTAGAACAAGTAGAGATTATAGCTTAGGTATAAATATATCTGTGGCAAGAGCTTACAATCTAGGCCCTAATTTCCTTATGAGTATTTTATATAAAGTTGTTTCTACAGATCATTAACTACAGAAAATAGTTAGAGTTTTGTTTCATTTTACTTTTACCAGGATTATGTTAATCAGCAAGCAAAACATAACTTACAGACTCTTGCCTTGCTTTTCCTTTATAGTCCATTTTGTTGAAAATAAACGGACTTCTTATTCCTTAGAGGAGCATCAGAGCAAAACAGTGTAACTGATAAGAGATTTTTGGTTGTTTTCATAACATCACATTTTTCTAAGAATAACTAAAGCTATAACCATCAATATCATTATGCAGATCTGTATTAGGATAGACTAGGCAGTGAGAACTTCAAAAGTCTTTAAGAATTTTCATACAATTCCCAAATATATTAGGAATTGAGCACCTGAATAAACTACCATCCTCATCAGATGCCTAGACAGCAGCAAAAAATTACAAGCCATGCTAAGAAAATGGAAGACATGGCCCAGGAAAAGGACTATATCAAACCCCTAGAAGAGACGCAGGATTTGAGACAACTAATTAATGAGATGCACACAAATTTCCAAAAACAAATTAATGAGTTGAAAGACAGTATGACTAAAGAGATAAATGACATCAAGAAGACATTGAGAGAGCACAAAGAAGAATTTGAAATCCTGAATAGAAAAGAAACAGCTCATGGGAATGAAAGACACAATAGGTGAGAAAAATAAAGACATGAGAGGCATACAACAGCAGACTTGAAATGATAGAAAAAAGAATAAGTGATACCGAAGACAGAACAGCTGAATTTAAAGAGAGAAAAGAGTGGAAAAAATTGAGCAGGGACTCAGGGAATTGAGTGAAATGCCACAACATATGTGTCATGGGAGTTCCAGAAGGAGAAGAGAAGGGAAAAGGGGCAGAAAGAATATCTGAGGAAACAATAGCTGAAAATTTCCCAACTCTCACAAAAGAAATGAACTTACATGTCCAAGAAGTGCACCATACCCGAATCAGAATAAATTTGAATAGACCTACTCCAAGACACATACTGCTCACAATGTCAAACTTCAAAGATAAAGAAAAAATTCTGAGAGCTGTAACGGAGAAGAAAACCATCACTTAAAAGGGACACCCAGTAAGACTTAGTGCAGATTTCTTTTCAGAAACCATGGAGGCGAGAAGACAGAGGTATGATACAATTAGGATACTGTAAGAGAAAAACTGCCTGCTAAGAATTCTTTATCCAGCAAAATTGTCCTTCAAATATGAAAGTGAGTATAAAATATTCACAAACAAACAGAAACTAAGAGAGTTCATAAAAAAGAATCCATCTTTGCAGGAAGTATTAAAGGAAGCTTTAGAGCCTGAAAGAAAAAGACAGGAGAGAGAGGCTTTGAGGGGAGCATAGAAAAAAGAAGAGCAGAGAGGATAACCAAAAGAGTAAAAAGACAGATGAAAATATAATATGACATATGAAAACCAAAGTATAAAATGGGGGAAGTAAATAAGGCATTTATAGTAATATCATTGAATGTGAATGGATTAACTTCCCAATCAAAAGATATTGGCTGACAGAATGGATAAAAAACCATGAACCATCCATATGGTGCTTACAACAGACTCACCTTAGATGCAGGGATACAAACTGGCTGAAAGTGAAAAACTGGAAAAAGATGCTCCATGCAAATCGTATCCAAAAAAGAGCAGAGGTAGCTATACTAATATTGGAAAAGACAGACTTTCAATGCGAAAAAATTATAAGAGATATGGAAGGCCATTATATATTAATAAAAGGGACAATCCACCAGGAAGATATAACAATCATAAATATTTATATACCTAACCAGGGTGCCCCAAAATACATGAGACAATCTCTGGCAAAACTGAAGGGAGAAATAGACATCTCTACAATAAAAGTTGGATACTTCAATACACCACTCACATCATTAGATAGTACAACTAGATAGAAGATCAACAAGGTAACAGAGAACTTGAACAATGTGAAAAATGATTTAGACCTAACAGACATATAGAGAACGTTGCATCCAAACTCAGCAGATTATACATTCTTCTCAAGTGCCCATGGATCTTTCTCCAGGATAGACCACATGTTAGCTCACAATGCAGCGCTCAATAAATATAAAAAGATTGAAATTATACAAAGCACCTTCTCAGATCATAATGGAATGAAACTGGAAATCAGTAATAGACAGGAAAGAAGTAAATTCTCAAATGTGTGGAGGCTAAACAACACACTCCTGAATAATCAGTGGTCAACGAAGGAATTGCAAGTGAAAAGAGTAAATATGTTGAGACAAATGAAAACAAGAACACAACTTACTAAAGCTTATGGGATACAATGTTAATAAGAATGTCACAGTATAATCTCTATTTAAATAAATAAATAAATTTTAGTTACAAATAACAATGTTAGCATTTAAAGTAATCCATAATGGGGATTTGTAATCTACAGGGAGGATTTGAAGGCCAGGTTACATTCAAATATATTTTTTTAATTTGTCTTCTGGTGAATTATAGCTATAATTAGTTACAGTTTTATCTTCTCAAGGTGACTCTAGCACAAGAAGTCAATCACATACTACTGTTTATCCATCATTAACAAGAAATTAGACATTATAATTTAGATATCTAATAGATACTTAGATTACCAAAAAAGATATGTAAATAATCAAATCAACATATATCCATGAATATGCCTTGTTAAATCTTATTTTGAAAATTCAGATGATCTCACTTGAAACCAAAATAATGACCATACTTATAGTGATTACCTTTCATGATCATAAAAAGTAAGGAATATGTTTTTAATCAACAATTCGCTTCCTCTAGTGATGAAAATCTTTTTTTTTTTTTTAAGTATTTCCAGGAAAATTACAAAAATATTAAGATTATTTGCATCATTTTTTCTCTGCCTGACCTTGAAACAACGATGCAAAATAAGGCTTATTCTGTAATATCCTCTCTGTCCCTATCCTTTTAATTTCTAGTCCTAGTAGACAGAATTCTAAGCTAAACCCACATTTCTCCTATCTTTCCACACCCAGCCCATATCCCAGTTTACTAAACCAGTTTTAATGAGTCAAGATTAGGAGAAGATCCTGGGGTGGAATAGGCTATAGAAAGATTGTGAAAGAATTCAAGACAAATTTTTTGTTTTTTTCTCTTTAAATAGTTTCTTTAGTCAGATTTCATATGACCTTTTAATCCTGTTTGGCTTTTCTAATTTGGTCTCCAGGAGTATTCATTTACCCATAGAAGCACTTATTTAATTTTTGGTAATTTCATTAGAGCTCTTTTAAGAATTTTCATTTGTTAATTTGATATTACCATCGGAGGTAAGAAAATATACACCAAACAAACAGACAAACACAAATAGTTAAACACACCAACAGAAACATAAAACTCACTAATTTGACTCATAATTCTCACTTCTTTGGTATGGCTGTCTCCAGGCTTTCCATCATTTCATATCTCTGGCTTTTACTGCTTTAAGATCTCCTTTGGGATCAGTGTTACCTGTAATATGCAAACTCATTCTTAAAAACTTTTATTAATAACTAGGAACCAGTTAGGAATACTTGAGCACTATAAATGCAGGTAGCCACCAATTTATCAGTTTAGACAGACATTTAACACTTATATATTCTGGATTACTCTTCAGGAATACACTTAGCAGGCAGACTTAAGGTTCATGAGTATATCCAATGGACAGACTTGAAGTTCAGGAGTAATCTATTGTTTCAAAACTGAAAAAGTTGTTCCTGTATCCACCAGAAAATTTACTAATTCTTCACCCACTCTGAAAGAGACCTGAGGTTTCTTATGGGTGATTAGGATCCTTTCCTGACTGGTGGAAAGTGCCCCTGGGCCCCGTCACCCTAGATGGCTATCTACATCCCCTGTAACTTGTGGGTATTGGGCTGTAGAGTTAGGAGTCTTTGGTGCTCTTTTCCTTGTGAGACTGGGACTTTTTCGCTTCCAATGCCCATCCTCGGAGTAAGCACACTGCTGGGAACGCAGAGGCTTTCTAGGGGACTGGTTCCCTCTGTTGCTGGAGGGTTTTGCTTAGGACTGCACCTAAAAGATTAGCATCCAATTTAACTTTATATGCCACTGTTTTCTTCTGATGTTTTCCTCAGCCGTTTCTTGGTAATAGAACACCACGAAAGCCATCTCTACCAGGGCTGAAGTTGGCAGTCCTAGCCTTCCTTCTACTTTTTGCAATTTGCAACAAATATCAGGAGCACTCTGACAAATAAAAGATTGATTAACATTTTGCCAGTTAACAAGATCTTCCAAGACTAAGTCAGTGAACTGATGATATGCCTCGAGGCATAGTCATCTATTCCAGCGGGTGCTTGCTGGAGAGGAAATTGGTCCTGGTTTTGCTCTCCTGAAGTAGTGACACCCTGCTTAAAAGATACAGCCTCTGGTTGCGGGGTGGGGAGGGCATTTCTGAGGGGTCTAATAGCTATTTAGATCTGTTTTCATTCCTCTGATATGGAGGTGGGGGCGGTGTAGAAGCAGTGGCATTACTTGAGACAATAATAGTTTCTAAGAGCCCATCAGAAGAATTAGAGACTGGTGGGGTTTTTTCTGGTTTCTATTCCCCTCATCTTTATAATTAGTTAACTCTGGCTTTTGGACAGACGGTTGATTAACTAATTCCTTAGCCGGCCAGGGTGGCAAGTCACCATTTTCTCTCATTTTAATTTGCTCTGGATCCTGGGCCTGACTAATTGGCAGTACACCATCTCCAAAATATTCTATCTGAAGTTTCTCAATTGAAAAGCATCCAATAAAGCATTGGATGTAAAGAATTTCATCCCACTTACTTAAACTTCAACAGAATCGGTCTAACTGTGGAATAGTATTATACTCTAAAGATCCTTGTGCTAGCCATTTCTGCTCACCTTTTAATGCATATTGAGGCCAGACTTCCTTACAAAGGTGGATCATTCTATTTTTAGTAATAGGTCCATACCTAAATTGTTCCCAATGTTTAATGATGCAACCCAGTGGGTTGCTTTTTCCCTTCACTTCTGAACTCTATTTATTTCCCATTCTAATTAATAAGTACGAAAACCAAGACCTAGGTCACCAAGCTCAGCAACACTTCCTTATGCCAGGGGCTGATCCATTTCCTATTCCAAAACCAAACCACCAAATACAAGTGTGGCAATTTCCAGCTTTGGCAGGAAATAATGTTCAGTACAGTGTCTTAACATTTAAGCTGAATTGTTTTTCTTTAGTACTATAAATAGAGTTTAAGAGTTTCTGGTTGGCATTTTATTTCCTCTTTCCTGACTTCATTCTGTGAGAAGAAAGTTTTTGATGGTCAGTGGGTTATTCAAGCTTTAGGTAAGAGAAGAGCCTTATAGCTATAAATATGCAATGACAGATGCAAAGCTGAAAGACATCCTAGAATGTTCTCTGTTCCTTTTCATGCCATTGAAGATCTTTGATTTTGATTTAGAGCTGCAATATAAATTTATATTTGTGTATTTTTTCCTTTTTGATATATTCTTATAATTTTTTTTTTAAGATTTATTTTATTTATCTAATCCCCCCCACCCCCATTGTCCTGTGCCTGCTGTCCACTCTCTGTGTGCTCCTCTGTGTATGCTTGTCCTCTCCCTAGGCGGCATCAGGAACTGATCCTGGGACCTTCCGGAGTGGGAGAGAGGCGTTCAATCTCCTGTGCCACCCCAGTTCCCTGGTCTGCTGTGCCTCCCACTGTCTCTCCTCTGTGCCTCTCCTTGCTGTGTCATCTTGCTGCACTAGCTCTCTTTGTGGGCCAGCACTCCTGCACGGGCCAGCTCTCCTGCGCAGCGGGCCAGCTCCCCTGTGTGGCAGGCCAGCACTCCACGTGGGCCAGCACTGAGCATGGGCCAGCACTCTGCGTGGGCCAGCTCTCTGCTCAGGTCAGCTAGCCGCACGGGCCAGCTTATCTTTCACCAGGAGGCCCCAGGAATCAAACCCTGGACCTCCTATATGGTAGACGGGAGGCCAATTGTTTGAGCCACATCCATTTCCCATAATTTTTTAACTTTAATGTTTTTTATTGTGAATTGTTCAGATTGACATTTTCTTTCAAGTTGTATATAACTGTTTTTAAACTGAGATAACCCTGGTTTATTGTTTGGTTCATCTATCATAAAATTCTCTTTCTCTTCTTTGCTCCTTTTCCAGGTCATCTTGGCAGATCTAGGACTCTGAAAATGTTTCCCTTGAAGGATGCCGAAATGGGTGCCTTTACCTTCTTTGCCTCAGCTCTGCCCCATGATGTTTGTGGAAGCAACGGGCTTCCTCTTACACCAAATTCCATCAAAATTTTAGGACGTTTTCAAATCCTTAAGACCATCACTCACCCCAGACTGTGCCAGTATGTGGATATTTCTAGGGGAAAGCATGGTGAGTTTTTTTTTTCCTTTTTGTGTTCTCTACTCTATTACCCTGATTAGGTTATAAATATACATAAACAGCTAAAGAAATCTGCACAAACACACATACTCACTGACTAATACTTTCCCATTCATTTGCAAATCTGTCAGGGAAAAATCCAAACTCCTTAACAGAGTATTGCATGTAAGATCCTTCATGGTTTAGTCTCTGCTGACCTTTTTAGTTGTATTTCTTGTTATTTTTATAGCTTTAACTCTTCACTCTAGCCACTCTGAGTCACTTACAGTTTTCCTGACTCTGCCATGGCCTTTCAAATGTCCTTGCTTTCTTATTTTGCTATTTTCTCTCCCATATATTACTACACTGCATTTCCACTCTTTCTAGTAAATCCCGACTTTTCTTTCAAAAATCAGCTGATGTTACTTTCTGTGGAAGTCTTCCTGCAATCTGGGCTAAGTCCCTTTCCAAGAAGCTTTTATAACTTTTTGTCATATGTTATCATTTTCCATCTAATTTGTCCCCTCTGAGGTTCTAAGTTCTTGAGGATAAGGACTAAATTACATTTACTTTGACCTTCAGAGCTAGTATGGCACCTGGCACATAGAAGGTAAATGAATGTATGAATGAATGAATGAACGAATGAACGAACGAATAACTACATTTGAATGATGAATGGGTCTCAGATCTGAGAATCAGGACATTTAATTTTCTCTTTCAGGGAAATTGTCTATCATTAAACTTATTTCTTCTCATTCTATGAGAAGGAAATTGAAGTTCTTATGTGAGAAACTTTAAAATTGCCATTGGGATGTATTTTATGATTTAAAATAATAATTTTTTTCCTTTAGCTGCATTAGTCTTTTCATATAGGATTTCATTTAGAGAAATGATGTAGAAATGTTGAAACTATTGACTAAGAGGTTTATGTTTCACCAGGAAGATTTTTCATGACTTTTCCAATAGTATAATCAGGATCATTCCATACTACATTAAAGAGGCAAATGGTGGCAATACTTTAATTATTTTAAAATTTTTGTGGAAGATTTATTTGAGGCTGAGGTTGCTTTTCTTAAAATTATTTAAATGCATTCCAGTGATATGTATTTAACTTTTCTAACATAAAATCATCCAGAGATATGAAAATATAGCATATGTAAGGGTGAACCTTAGATATCTGTTGATATTCTACTGGGTCTTTTTGCCTGTAAAAATAGCAATTTCATATATTTAAACCTAATATTAAACACCTTCAAAAAATGTAGACTACATTTTCCTTATTGTTTTGCTGAATACTATGCTGAACTTTACTTTCAGGCAGTCTAATGTATTTCTCTTAAATTATTAGTTCTGAGATACTTGTGTTTTATAGACTTTCAGTATAAAAATGTTTTGGTTATGATTATGGCTAATATTTATTGAGTATTATGTATCAAACAATATTCTAAGTGCTTTGCATATCTTAATTAACTTAATCAAATATTACTATGAAGTAGAAATTATTATCTTCATTTTACAGATAAGGAAATTGAGGCACAGAATAATAAAAATAACTAGCTGAGAGTCATACAACTAGTAAATAAAGGTGGAATATGGTTTGTCACTTTTTGGAAATATTTTAAAAGCTTCTGTAACTCTATGGTAATACAAATATTGACCTCATTCTGCCAATGAGAGCTATGCAGTGTCTTAACCCTAATACATTGAGATTCTGTCACATACATATATGCTTTCAGGAGGCTTAGTGAACAATTTGGAAAAGAGGGTAGTAAAAAAGGTAATTCTCCAGTAAATGATTTATATAAATATAAATATAGATATAGCATTAGTCAGGATATGTATGTGTAAATATTAAAATATTTATTATAGAAATTGACTCATGCGAATGCAAGTAAGCTTCCATAGGTCAGGCAACACGTTGGGACTCCAATGAAGAATTTGCTGCATTACCCAGGTAAAACTGGTTAGCCTACATAAAGAAGATAGAAATTCTTCTTTCTGACCTCTGAAATCATCACTTCTCCCTTTAAGGCCTTCAGCTGATTGGAAGAAACTTCTCTCATTGCTGAAAGCAATCTCCTTTGTTGATTGTAGATGTGATCAGCCATAGATGCAACCAAATGATGAATGATTTAAATCCATGAAATATCCTCACAGTAACAATCAGGACAGTACTTGCTTGACCAAACACCTGGACACCATTACCTAGCTAAGTTGACACATGAACTTAACCATCACAGTCTACCTCTTGTCAGCTTGGCAGCTATACACATCTCCTTAAACCATTTTTAATCTCTAAATAAAAACAATAACATTCACTTTCATCTAAAATAATTCAACTATCCTATGTACAACTAGAAACACACTAGCCCTTTACTCAGAAAAAGATGCAAATCCTTGGGTAATAGTCACTCTTAAATTTGATATCCTGTAGCTTATATACTATGACATAAAGTTAATACAACTTATATTTATAAAAAGAGGGATAAAATAGGGAAAAACAGATTTTGCTTTGTGTATATATACAAACATATTAATTTAAAAAACAAGGAAAATACTCATCACCATTACAGTCCTTGTTTCTGCAACTGGTCACATGGTTGTAGCTCATAATTATAACTACTTTCTTCTGCAACCCTCTTCATATCCCCTTTACCCTCAACAAGCATCTTAGCTGATTTTAGTGCTTTGTCTGGTGGGACCAAAACCTTCCTTCCTGAAGTTTTGGGCCATTAGTATACCTGCCTGGTTTGGGTTGTTGCAGTTTTCCCTTGACTTTAATCATAGGCATGGTAGTACTAAGAGACACCCTAAGGGATCTCTTGTATTTTAGACTTTTCTTCTTTACTTCCATTATGTAGTAGCAACCCTATTTCCCCCTTGATAATCAGAATTAGTCACCTCAGCCAGTACAGTAATTCCCTTCATTCCCTGTCATTTCAGAGGCATGAAGAGCCCAAAGTGGCTGAGCAACAGTTTTAACTTCCAGGTCAATGGAATCATTGTTGTGTCTCTTGGTAGAAGTACTCTTCCTTTTGCAACTAAACCTGTAGGTCCAGCAGAGCTGTTGCTATTAGCCAATATTCTGTATAAAAATATTGGGAGGGCAAAGAAACTTTTGAAGACACAGAGGTAGCTCTGCTGTCTGGAAAGTTTTATTTACTTACATTCATTCATTTTAATGGTGACCTAAAATAATTAATAGATTTTCAGAAGATGCACTGACCCTTTATTTTTGACATAGACCTGAGAAACAAAATCTTATCATTCTTAATCATTTTTATTCTTTAAAAGAACTTTACATTTTAAATTAATCACCATCTTATTTTATTCCAAAAAGAACTTGAGGCAAGTTATAGACATACATACAATATTTTTAAAAATATATAGTACACAAGGGAAAATATATAATCAAGGTGGGGAGAAAGAAAACAAAGTTAGAATAACATATAAGTTTAGTAATATTAATTTATAGTTTCTTCAGAGGACTATAATTTTTTTTTGTAAAATTCTTGTGGGTCAAGGTAAAGAGGGAAATCTAACTGCTTCAAATTATTTTTATGAGGCAGCATATTAAGAAATAATTGATATTTACATAAATATGAAAAAATGACCAGTTGCAAACTTTATAATGTTCATAAGTTCTGTTGTTCAGGTGAAGTATGGAGATATTAGTATAAAAACTTCTTTGCTATGGGCATCTGATATTTCCTACGTGTTTTGTTATGGGCAATGTTCTGAGCACATCTAAGTTTGCTTTGCTATACTTATTTCTTGCATTCATCTCTGATCTGGGAAGTCTCTGTAACTTTTTGTCCCATGATTTCTGTGAGTGAACATCTAAAGAAACTAAATTCAATAGTTTAAAATAGTGGCTCTCACATGGAACTCACTGTGAGCTTTACCAGAGTAGTTTCGGGGGAATCAGGAAGGTAAAGCCTCATTGGCCTGGGCTTAAGGGCCAAAGGGATGAGCTGAATTAAAGTCAATGAGTATAGACAGCTCTTTGAGGATTTTTACTGTTAAATGGTAACAGGGAATTTGAAGTGATAGCTAGAGGGAAAGGAAGGGGTCTAAATGAGGTTTCTGTAAAATGGAGAAATAAAAGCATATTGTATGATGATGGAAAAAATAAAATAAAATAGTGGCTTTAAACCAGGAGCCATGGGGGCCCATCAGTTGGCTTCAGGAGGTTTGTAAACTCCTTGAAATTGTGTTAAGTTGTGTGTGTATGTGTGTGTGCATGTACATGCATGAACATGCAGTTTCTAGATAAGAGTCTGTAGTTTTCATCAGGTTCTCAAAAAGTATTCCTAATGCAAAGAAAGGGTTTAAAAGCATTGGTATAGGGAGTGGATGTGGCTCAAGGGGTTGAGCTGCCGCCTTCCACGTGGGAGGTCCCGGGTTTGTTCCTGTTCCTCCTGAAAAAACAAAAATACAAACAAGCAAAATAATTGAAAAAACCAACTCAGGGTAGCCGACGTGGCTCCGTGGTTGAGCACTGGCTTCCCACATACGAGGTCCCGGATTCAAACCCTGGCTCCTGGTACCTCAACAAACAAACAAACAAACAAACAAACAAAAAACACTGGTAGAGAGTATCAAGGGCTATAGAGGGAATTTGTCTTCTTAAAGACAAACTTCAGAAGATCTAATGTGGGGTCTTAGACTTTCCAAAGTTGATTTGACTTCGACTTAGTGATGTATCATGTCATCTATTTACCAATCAGGAGACCCAGAGTCAGGGCCACTATATAGGTTTTTCAGTTTGCACACTGCACAAAATCTTCTGGCTAATGGAGTAAGTGGGAGCTGAAATCTGAATATCTCTAATTCTTTCATGTAGGGGAGGGTGCTTTATTTAATTTGCTGAGAGACACAATAAAGACTTGTGGTAAGTATAGTTATAATAGACTGTAGATAGCTTCAGCCATCAGGCATTTGCCAAAAGCCCAGAAATGAACTGGCAAATTTTGTTGTTGTTAACAAAAGAGCTTTTTGTTAAAAATTTCTTAATTGTTATATGGCTTCTATGACATTGAGTAGATGCTTAAAAATTATAGGGATCTTTTAGGGCATTTGATATCACTGAACTATTGATAGATATTGACAATTCCTGTATGATTGTATTGTTTCCCTTTGTAGCCTTGCCACAGTTTCAAAACCACTCCAAGGAAAGCTTAACTGTATAGTAGGATCCTCATTATCGTTTGTGGCTCGTGATCTTAGTTAATTAGTCTCGTTGTTTTAAGTCTGGCAAATTTAGAGTAGGCCTATCTTTCATATCTCTTGCCACATTTTACTAGGCCTCCTTTTCTTGAAATAATTGACTCAATATTTCCAGCTCTTTCTTGAAATTTCTTGCTTTTCTCTACCTAAATGGGCCTCTGAACTAGGAACAGCCTCATAACAGAATCTACTCTGGGGAATTGTATAGGTAACCCTGCTTTTGGTTATTAGTTTCAGATAGTAACTGATCCCCTAAAACACTGTAATGTAGACTAGAGATCATTGTTCTTTGAGACCAGCTCAACCATCTGGTTAGTCTTCTTAGCCTCAACCACCATATTGCTGATCATTCTGCTTTCCTTCCTTGTCTTGTTCCTGAGAACTACTGAGGTAACATAGGTCATGTATATCTATAAAATTCATATATTTTAAGTTTGGTTCTCTGGAATGAAAATTTTAGTGGTTTTTTAAAGATTAGCGTATTTGATTATCTTGTTTGTATCAGCATGCGTAGTTCCCTAAAAATTGTATACATAGCAATAAATACCTGATTGTTCCAAAGGTCTCAGTCATTTCAGTTGCATCTAATTTGAAAAATTTTAGAAGATTCTACTCAACAGTCTACTTAGTGAACAGCATGTATTTCTCAATGATGTAACATCATATGATTTTGATTTGGGCTTCACTTTATTGTCTCTTTTGTTCATCTACTGGTTTTTGTTAGGCAATACAGACTTAGATTAGTGCCATGCAAAAACTATTTTTAAACATCATGAATTTAGGGAAACAGATGTGGCTCAAGTGATTGGACTCCTGTCTACCATATAGGAGGTCCAGGGTTCGATTCCCAGGGCCTCCTGGTGAAAGGGAAGCTGGCCTGTGCAGCAAGCTTGCCCGAGCAGAGCGCTGGCCCATGCGGAGCTCTGGCCTGCTCTGAGTGCTGGCCTGTGCAGGAGTGCTGGCCCACACGGAAGTGCTGGTCCATGCAGGAGAGCTGGCGCAGCAAGATGTCGCAACAAAAAGAGACACAGAGGAGAGACAATAAGAGACACAGCAGACCAGGGAGCTGAGGTGGCACAAGAGAGTGAGTGCCTCCTCTCCCACTGCAGAAGTCCCAGGCTTAGTTGCTGGTGCTGCCCAAAGGGAAGACAAGCAGACACAGAACACATGGAGAGCAGACAGCAAGTGCAAAAGCAGCGGGGGAAGGGAAAGGAAGGGAATAAATAAATCTTTTTTAAAAAAATCATGAATTTAGCACTGGATATAAATTTGCTTCTAAAAAACAACAAAAAGGAATTTCTTAAACCATGCAATCCATCCAAAGTGTACAATCAATGGCTTTTAGTATAATCACAGAGTTGTGCATTCATCACCACAATCAATTTTAAAATATTTTTGTACTCCAAAAACAAAAACCCCATACCTTTTAGCAGTAACCTCTTAAACCCTTTATCCTTACCCAGCCCTACTTAACTACTAATCTAGTTCTGTCTCTATAGAGTTATTTATATTTGCATATTATACAAATGGAATCTACCATATGTAATACTTCGGTTTCTTTCACTTAGCATACTGTTTTTTTTTTAATTGTAATTTTTTTTTAATTAGAGAAGTTGTCGGTTTACAGAAAATTCATGCAAAAAAATACAACATTCCCAAATACCACTAAATTCGATAGGGGTATTGACACTTTGCTTTCAAGTTTGGTACTTTTGTTTCAATAGATGAAAGAATATTAAATTCGATAGGGGTATTGACACTTTGCTTTCAAGTTTGGTACTTTTGTTTCAATAGATGAAAGAATATTAAAATATTACTTTTAACTACAGTCCGTAGTTTGCATTAGGTGTATTTTTCCTATATACTACCATATTATTAACACGTTGTAATAGTGAAGTACATTTGTTATAGTTCATGAAAGAACATTCTTTAATTTTACTATTAACCACATTTATCATCCACAATAGGGTTCACTGTGTTATATAGCCCATGTTTCATCCTCTAGCTTTCCTTCTAGTGATACACATGACCCAAAACTTCTCCTTTTCCACCACATTCACATGCATAATTCAGTGCTGTTAATTATACAATAATATGCTACTTTCATCTCTATTCATTTCCAAAAATTTACAATCAATCTAATAGAAATTCTGAACAGATTAGCACCAGCTCCCCGTTCTCTAACTTCATTTTATCTCCTGGTAACCTATATTCTAAATTCTAACGCTATGAGTTTGCTTATTATAATTAGTTCATATTAGTGAGATCAACAATACTTGTCCTTTTCTACCTGGCTTATTTCACTCAGCATAATATTCTGAAGGTTCATCCATGTTCACAAGATCTTGAAGATGCTTCACTACATTTTCTTCTAGGAGCTATATGGTCTTGGCTGTTATAATTAGGTCTTTGATCCATTTTGGGTAAATTTCTGTATTAGGTGCAAGATGGGGGTTGTCTTTCAGTCTTTTGGATATGGATATCCAGGTCTCTCAGCACCATTTTGCTGAAGAGACTATTCTGTGACAGTTACTGGACTTGGCAGCCTTATCAATTGGCCATAAATGTGATGGTCTATTTCTGAACTCTCATTTCTATTCCATTGTTCAATATATCTGTCTTTATGCCAGTACCTTGCAATTTTGACCGTAGCTTTATTCACTATTGCCAAAAGTTGGAATCAACCCCAATACCCTTCAACAGATGAATGGATAAACAAATTATGGTATATACATACAATGGAATATTACTCAGCTGTAAGAAGGAATACAATATTGACACACGGGATAACATGGATATATCTTGAGGACCTTATGTAGCTTTGTAATATGCTTTAAAGTCAGGAGATGTGAGTCCTTCAACTTTGTTCTGTATTTCAAGATGTTTCTTGCTATTCAGGGCCACTTACCCTTCCAAATAAATTTGATAACTGGCTTTTCCGTTTCTGCAATGGAAGGATAAAAATCCTTCTTTTTTATCTAGGTCTTTTTAAATTTTTTTAGCAATGTTTTGTAGTTTTCTATTTACAGGTCCTTTACATCCTTGGCTATTCCTAGATATGTGATTTTTTTAGTTGCTATTGGAAATGAAATTTTTTCCTTGATTTCCTCCTCAGATTGCTCATTACTAGTGTATAGAAACACTACTGATTTTTGCATGTTGATCATGTATCCTGCCACTTTGCTGAACTTGTTTATTAGCTCTAATAACTTTGTTGTCGATTTTTTTGGAACTTTCTATATATAGAATCATATCATCTGCAAATAGTGAGTTTTACTTCTTCCTTTCCAGTTTGGAGCCCTTTTCTTTTTCTTGCCTTCTCTAGCTAGTACTTATAGCACAATGTTGAATAACAGTGGTTGCAGTGGGAATACTTGTCTTATTGCCAATCTTAGGGGGAAAGCATTCAGTCTTTCAACATTGAATATGATGTTAGCTGTGTGTTTTCCATATATGCCATTTATCATGTTGAGGAAGTTTCCTTCTATTCCTATCTTTGGAAGTGTTTTTACCAAGAAAGGAGGCTGGATTTTGTCAAATGCCTTTTCTGCATCAATCAAGATAGCATATGGTTTTTTCCCTTCAGATTGCTAATGTGATATATTGCATTAATTGATTTTCTTGTTTTGAACCACCCTTGCACACCTGGGATAAAACCCACTGGATCATGGTGTACACAATTCTTTTAATGTGCTGTTGGATTTGATTTGCAAGTATTTTGTTGAGAATTTTCCACCTATATTCTTTAGAGAAATTGGTCTATAACTTTCTTTTCTTGTAGTATCTTTATCTGGCTTTGGAATTAGAGTGCTATGGGCTTCATATAATAAGTTAGGTAGTGTTCGCTCATGTCTTAATTTGCCAAAGGCTGCCAGTGCAAAATACCAGAAGTGGGTTGGCTTTTATAATGGGAATTTATTATGTTAAAAGCTTACTGTTCTGAGGCTGTGAAAATGTCCATGTCAAGGCATCATCAGTGATGCTTTCTTACCAACAGTCAGCTGCTGGTGATCATGGACTCCTGCCATGAGGTAAGGCACAATGGCTGCCATCTCTGCCAAGGTCTCTGCCATTCCTTCCAGGTTTACTTTCTCCCCAAGCTCAGCTGTGGGTGATGAGGCACATGGCAGGGTATGATGCCAGTCTGTCAGTCTCTGGAGCTCAGCTTTGGACACGCATGCATATGGCTTATCTCTCTTCTCCCCCACAGATTCTTTTAGCCTCTCAGAGGCACAGCCTTTCTGTGCCTGTGTGCTCTGCTGATTCAGCCTTTCCAGATATCTGACTGCCGCTTTTCTCTCTATTTTTGTGTTTCTCTAGTTTATGATTTCAGTAAAAGGAACAACACACTCCCTGTGTCATGCCTCGCTGCAGTAATACAATTAAAGGCTCCCAACTGAATTCAATCCAATCAAAGGGTCCTATACCCACAGGAATGGATTAGCTCTAAGGACATGATCTTCTGGGATCCACCTAGCTTCAAATTGTCACAGCTCCACTTCAGTTTTTTTGAGGAATTTGAGCTGGGCTTATATCTAGGTTATGTAATTTGTTGGCATACAGTTGTTCATAGTATCCTTTTATGATCTTTTTTATTTCTGTGGCTTTACTAGTAGTAATGTTCCCCATCTCATTTATGATTTTATTTATTTGTATCCCTTTTTCTTTCTTTGTCAGTCTAGCTAAGGGTTTGTAGATTTTGTTGATCTTCTCAAAGAACCAACTTTTGGTTTTGTTGATTCTTTCCTTTTAAATTCTCAATTTCATTTATTTCTGCTCTAATCTTTGTTATTTCTTTCCTTCTGGCTGTTTGGGATTGGTTTTTGTTCTTTTTCTAGTTCCTCCAGGTATGCAGCTAACTCTTAGATTTTAGGTTTTTATTATTTTTTAATGTAGACATTTATGGCTATAAAATTCCCTCTCAGCACTGCCTTCACTGCATCCCATAAGTTTTATATGTTGTGTTCTTGTTTTCATTGGTCGTGAAATATTTACTGATTTCTCTTGTAATTTCTTTTTGACTCACTGATTGTTTAAAAGTGTGTTGTTTAACCTTCATGTATTTGTGAATTTTCCAGTTCTTTGCCTATTATTGATTTCTGGTTTCATTCCATTATGCTCAGAGAAAGTGCTTTCTATAATTTCAATCCTTTTAAATTTATTAGGACTAGTTTTGACACCCAGCATGTGGTGTGTTGTGAAAAATAATCCATGACCACTTGAGAAGAATGAATATCTTACTGTTTTGGCTGTTTTGGGGTACAATATTCTGTATATGTCTGTTAGGTCTAGTTCATTTATCATATTATTCAAGTTCTCTGTTTCCTTATTGATCCTCCATCTAGGTGTTCTACCTGCTGATGAGACTGGTGTATTGAAGTCTCCAACTATTATTATAGAGGTAGATATTTCTCACTTCAGTTTTACCAGTGTTTGCATCATGTATTTTTGGGCACTCTGATTAGGTGCATAATTATTTATGATTTTATTTCTTCTTGGTGGATTGCCTCTTTTATTAATATATTGTGTCCTTCT
>JAQZBX010057018.1:0-18063 GCA_029593785.1 Cabassous unicinctus
TTCAAACCTAAAAATAAGACATCATGCAGAAAATGTTGCTAATCAACAAACCAATGCCTTGCTAGTCAACACTTCATATTTCAGGAAAAATATTGAGATCTAAAAGAGTGAGCACATCAAGAATGTTCTGTAACAAATAAAAACAGATAAAGTGCATTCCAGAAAGTGTTGTGTTCCTCCCTGAGAAAGCTGGCTACTTTCTCAGGGACTAATGCCTAAACCTTAGACTATACTGCCCAGAAAGTATTGTGTTCCTTCCTGAGGAGGCTGGCCACTTCCTCAGGAATTAACACAGTGCTCCTGAGTTAAAATCTATAGTATCAAGTTCATTGATTATGAGCACAATAAAAAGAATAGTCTCTGGTCAAGCCAGTTGAAGTCCCATCCTAAAAGAGGGTGCTCTGCACAAGTGTTTTCAATCAAAACTCTAGTATTCACTGCTGACTCAAGAATTCCCAGCTGAAAGCTAGATGTCAGTGAGTTTATATATATATATATAACTGCTCTGTCTTTCTATCATTCTGTAACTCTGTTCAATATTAATTTAACCTTTTAATTAATTATATTATTCTTGTTTCTCACTCTAATTGTCAGTATAAACTTATTAAACTAGTTTCCAAATAACCCCTAATAAAGTCCAATTAACTCAGCCTTAAAAATATTTAAAATATGTCATGTCATCTAAAACAATAAAACAAAAAAGGGGGAGTATGGATACCACCCCTAGAAATACAATAGCCCTAGCACTATATACTATAAATTTTTAAAATTGTAATAAAAACGGCCTCTAACCAGCTGGAAAACATTTCTCCCCTCTTCAGGAGAGTCATCAAATACAAGCTAAAATTCTATGCAAAGAAATGTTAGGAGATGGATCTTAGAAAAGACCCTGTGACCTCATAATGTGGGGGAGAGGGTATGCATGTGTGCTTATTCCAACAGGCCCCTGGTAGCTGCCAGCAAAGAACATGAAGCTATACCATGAACTGGAAGAATCACCTGTTCAACCCAATACCACAAATGGAGAAGATGACAATGGAGGAACAAAGGAACTCCTGGACATAACCATGCTGTAACATTATCCAAACTCAGGGAGTAACTTGGGGAAGTCTTAAACAATTAAACCTGAAAGATTCATTGGTACACTTATTATTTTCATTATTTCAGCCATTATCATAGCTGCCACTGCCACCACTGTGACAGTCACCTTAATAGTATCTGTCCAAACTGCTCATGTTGTTAATCAAATTACAACCACTGTCACCAACAAACTTTTAACACAAACTCATATTGATAATAATATTCTTACAGGACTTAATGTATTAGAAGCATCTATTCTTTATATAGGTAAAAAACAACAAACTCTGCTCACCAGACAAGATTTGCAGTGTGATTGGGAACATGTTAAAATTTGTACCACCCCTTTGCCTTGGAATAGCTCCCAACTTTCCTGGGAACAAGTGAAACCCACTTACAAGGGCCTTCTCCTCCCATATACAGGGAGAGGTGGTTGCTCTCCAGCAATGTCTAGAACATCAATTCTTACACAACAAATCATGTTTCAAACACTCAATGATAATTTACAATGGCTAAATCTGTCTAATTAGTTTCATGGCCTAAACATAAAAATCTGGGTAATATCTCTTACTGAAATAACCATATTTCTTGTTTTATTATCAATCCTTAGGTTAATCTGCCAGGCCCTTTCTCAAGCTAACAGTGCTGAAAAGAAACTCATCACCTTGGCCACAGCTTCATCCCTGTCCCTTCTTCTGGGTCTCCAGAAGAGAGAAGCTTCAGAGCTCTATGACTTAAACATCTTTAATTCTTATCCCCTTTCTACCTCCCTATTTTCCCAATCTTTCCCTACTCCACATTAACTATAAACCTTATATTTGTGCCATATTACTCTGCATAGTGGTTGCCTTACATTTACCGAATGTAATTTCAGATCCTGCATATGTGTACAACAAAATGAGCTTTGCTTTGTATGCTGAGTGTGGAAGTCATGGGAAAAAATCATTTGATTTCTATTCTGCTTTGCCCAGATCCCAAAGAAAAGGGGCTGGTTAGCCAAAGACAGATAAGATTCCTCAGGGAAGGAACAATCTAAGACAGACACATTCTCTTAGGGACCAGTAAGTATTATTGAGGAGGCTTGTGGTGGCAAGCTTGCCCTATCCCTTCCAAGGAAGGAGTATTTCCCTTTACAGTTTTATTCCCACGCTCAGCTAAACCAAAAATCCTGTGGATCTGCTACAACTTGGTCTCAGCACCACCCTTGTCTTTCTGTATATATTTTAAGAAAGGGGGAAATGTGGGATTCTTCTGATCTTTACTTCTAAAAAATACTTTAGAGGCCTGCTCCCTTGCTTACACAGGGAAGTCAGCACTCTTGGTCTGCTCAGTTAATTAGTTAACCAAAATCTTCACCTCCACCTTATCTTTGACATAAGCCACTATATATCTTCATTATCTTTCTGCTTGGATTGCTTGTGATGTTTTAATGACCTCTCACATACACACTGCCTACCTGCTCCTTCTCTTGGACACCCTGACCTTTACTGTAAAAAGAATTCTGGATAAAATTTATGCTGGGGATCAGATCAAGAGAATAGCTCCTTTTGCTCTTCTCCCCCTCACCTCTCTTAACCTCAGTGTTTGGAGAAATTACTTTTGCCATCATGGGCTCTGCTGGACAGATAGATCCCTGCAAGATTTTGCAAGACAAATTCCTGCATAATACAAATCTACAGTTATTAAAATAATGTGACACAAGCATAAAGGTAAACATCTAAAACAATGGAATAAAATTGATACTTCAGAAATAAACCCATATATCTATGATCAATTAATTTTCCCCATACAAAGCATCAAGGTCTTGCACTCAGAAAAGAACAGTGTCTTCACCATATGGTGGTGGAGCAACTGGATATGCAAATACAAAGCATGAATTTTAATCCTTACTTTACAATATTTACAAAAATGAAGTCATTTAGAGAGGTAAATGTAAGAGCAAACCTCTAATATGCTTACAAGTAAATATAGGGGTAATTATTCTTTACTTTGGATGTGGCATTTGATGCTTAGATATGACATTAAAATTGGTAGAAACAAAAGGAAAAAATAGACAAGTTGTATTTCACAAAAAATTAAAAAACTTTTTCATCAAAGACCCCTCTCCAGAAAGTGAAAAGGGAGAATATACTGTATAATCATATATCTTAGAAGGGCCTACTATCCAGAATGTATATTCTAAAAATCCCTTGTCATTTAACATAAAGACAAATTATCTAATTTAAAATGGGCAAAATAATTTAATATACATTTCTTCAAGGAATACATGAAATTAGCTAACAAGCACATGAAATGATGCTCAAAATGTTTAGCCATTAGGGATATGCAAATCAACACCACAATGTGACATCACTTCACACCTGCTGGGTTGGTATACTTTTTTGAAAATCTAAAACAACTGTTTGTGAAGATGTGGAGAAATTGGAATCCTTGTACATAGCTCATAGGTATGGACAATGGTGAAACCACTGTGGAAATTGTTTATGCAGTGCTTCAAGAAGATATCCACAGAATTTGCTGATGATCTAGCAATTCTCTTCCTTGATATATACACCTCAAAATTGAAGACATTCAAGTAATTGTATATAAATTTTCATAGCAGCATTATTTACAATAATGAACAGATGGAAACAACACAAATATCTTATCACCTAATGAAAGAATAGCCAAAATATGTTATATCCATACATGGGAATTTTGTTCAGTCATAAAATGGAATAAAGTAATGGTACAAGCTATACCATGGAAAAGTCTTGAAAACAAGTTAAGTGTTTTCAAAACTTAAACCAGATACAAAAGGTCAAATTCTAAAAAGATTCCATTTATATGCAATAACCAGAATAGGCAAATAAATAGAGACAGAAAGATGTTTAATGGTTGACAGGGATTGAGGGGAGTGGGGAGTGTGCAATGTCTTCTTTTGTGTGTATGAGATTTCCTTTGGAGTTGATAAAAATGTTCTGAAATTAGATAAAGCTGATGCACAACATAGTGAAGGTACTAAATGCCACTGACTGTATTGTTAAAACTGTTAATTTTTTATGTGAATTACACCTAATAAAAAATGTACAGGTAATGTGAAGTAGAGAAAGTTCATGAGATTTTATTCAAAGAAATCAATTTTCTCTTGAATATGAAACATATATATTTTAATGTATAGATGTGAATATAAACATTAAATGTTCTAAATTTTAATGAACATTTATTTTCTCATATTTATTTTTATGCTTACATGATAACATATTCATAGTAAAATAAAATAAAAATGGCAAATTAAAAAGAAACCCTTGAATTCCTCTCAAATATTTGTATAATTCATTGGTGGACGAAATGGCAATAAAATTATATCCTGCAGAGTGTTATGTACTATCATCTTTACATAATTTCCCCTTATGAAAACATGTATAAAATTGGCTTACAATAGCCTTTCAGGTAATTACTAACATTTTTATTCTGTCCTAGAGAGGACTATGCAGCTTCAGGTTTACCACTCCCACCCTCCATTCTTCCTCCCAGTAATCTGTTGGATTTTTGTCACACCATTAGTCTTATTGAAATGTTGATATTTATTCATCTTCCATTTATTTTTATTTCCAGATTTATTTCAGAGAATTCCAGTCTTTTATCTATAGAGAACCAGTGTGTAAGGATCCCTAATAAACTTTCAGGACCTGGAATATTTTTTGTACATATAATGCAACCAAAAGAAATTATGAATGAATAAAGGAATGAATCTTCATAATTTCTCTTCACAATAGCCTTACATATTCAACATCAGCTAAGAATTATAACTTTGAATGTATCTGGGAAATGCACTGAAGATGTACAGTATGTACCTCACAGAATGAAGCACTGACTAGTTTTATTATCTGTGTAATCAGTCTCTGACCCCCTGGAATATTGTCCTTATGTGGTTTGACTGTTTTAAAATGGTATGCAATAATAGAGGTTATATTCACCTTGAGAAGAAGAAACTGGACAGAGCAGGAATTTGGGAAGAGAGGAAAGTGCTGCTTTCTTTGGAACCTGTCTAGGAAACTAGTGACTTCACCATTTCTTCCAGCTTTGGAGTTCTGGTGAGTTCTCCAAACAATAGGTGTGAGCAGGTCACATTTACTTGCACTTTTTTAAAGTCCTGACTAATTCAGGCTTATACCAAAGAAATACCTTCCATTTTATTGCATCCAATTTTACCTTACCATTCTCATTTGCTATTTTTTATTATTTGTGTCCTTTATTCATTTTTGTTTAGAATTCATTTCTTTACTTTTAATGGTGTTGTACAAGGTTCTAGGTCTTTCCTGCTCAATACTATAAGCAATAGACATATGTGACTATTAAATTTAAATTAATTAAATTTAAATAACACTAAAAAATACAGTGCTTTAGTAGCACTAATCAAATTTCAAGTGCCCAATATAAGCTATATGTGGCTAGTGGCTTCTGTACTGGAATGTGTAGATATAAAACAGTATCTTCATTGAAGAAAGAAATATTAGGAATGATAAGCTGAATTTTAGATATTTCTTCTATCTTTTCCTTTTATAAATGATTTCTTTCTTGTTTCTCTGTTAACTCCTACGTCTTCACCTGAATAATGTTTAATTTTATTTATTTTAACTTTCAAGGTAGGTACTTATATCATTTAATTATTTATTTTAATATATGTCAGTATTTTACAAAATACAAGACCAATAATTATCTCAGGAATATTTGTTTAGATTTTGACTCTGGAAATTTTAAGTAATGTATACAACTATTATTGTTATTTTTCATAATGTGTATTTTTATTTGTCTACATCTTATTTTATATGAGTTTTCCCCTTTAATTTTCAGTACATAGATTATATTTTCCATGTTTCTCATTATTTTCTGGTTTTATTTTCTTTTGAATGGGAAATATTGGTTATCCCTTTCAAATCTTTGAGGTTTTCCTCCATCCTATTGTATGAAACATTTGTATGGTGGGCCCATGAGCTCTTTAAGGGCAGATTTTTTTCAGGTGTGGAACTTTAATAACTACTTTGTTGAATAATTGTGGAAATTATTCTAATTTCTTTTTGAGAAAGTTGTAGGATTTTATTGTCAAAACAAGAAGAGATACAAGCCTATGACATGATACATGGGTTACATAGGACTGAGTCCCTCATTCTCAGCCCCATGTCATCAGCAAACCAAAACTTAACTAAGTTCCTGTCTCTGTAAGTGCTCCTATCCCAGAATCTGAATCCTGAGAAAAACCAGTCATAACTCAATAGCTCCCTTTGTCTTCTATAGCTTAGTTCCTCTAAATCAAGGTTAAGGCAAGAAAGGAAAACTATCCTGTGTCAAGAAATAAGATTATTTTCTTTAAGTCTACCTTGTCTTATATATAGAAGCCTTTTTGTTCTCACTCTTATAAGCCACTAATAAAACATTGTAATTATAAATTTAAATTAAAACAGTCTAAATTAATTGAAGAACCTGGCCCTCCCTGGCCCAAAATTTTACCTTTGGCCTTCATGTTTATTCACAGCATTCCCTTTGAGAAATACAAACTCTCCCCATATGAAATTGTTACAAGCAGACCTGCCTCTGGAAATAAAATTGAAAACTGATCACTTACTGTCACACCATGACATGACCTGATTTGGAAATCCTTAATGCATTATGGCAAAGATTATCTTCAAAAGGTAAAAGACACCTTTCCTGTCCCACATGACAGACACTCCATTAATCATAATCTGGCACCAGGATAATTGGTCTACAGGAAATGACACAAACAGAAGACAGCCCTAGCTCCTCATTAAAAGGAACCCTGCCAAGTACTCCTAACTTCTGATAATGCAACTTAATTACAGGATGTTTAGCCATAGGTCCACAACACTCAAATAAAAAAATTTCTATCAGACTCCTGCTCTAATTACAGAGGCTTAAAAATCAAACTAGCCAGGAAGGGGAGTAGACAATGTCACATAGCAGACTATTCCCAAGGTGACAGATCAAGTCCTAACATAAACAAGTCCTCATATAGACTCTACCTTACTAATACTTATAATGTATAAAATTTCTATATTTCCCTATGCTTTGTCCTTGTAGTAGCCTGGAAAGACAATGCCATTCTACACCTCTCCAAGGACATTTCAAAGGAAGGTAACCTTACAGACTGTTGGAATTGTCACCCAAATCCCTGCTCTATGCACATTACAAGAGACCCCATTGTTCTACCCATAACAAATTTCTTTCTTACCACAAATGCTTCAGTCTCCTTGGATCAAATTGCAACATTTGTTTCATATCAAATACAAATACTAGAACTAAGGTCCTCTTTCTGTGCTTTAAGTTTTCTTGGACCCATCACCTTGTTAATTCTTGTAATTAACAATTAACAAATTTATAACTGGATCATCATATAGATGTTTTTATCCTTATTTTTTTTTTCAATATATTATGGAAAAGTCCAAAGGTCAAATCATGGGGGCTTGGGCTTAGGAGCATACTATGAAGTAGGTTTTGGGGCATTTTATCACTCATAGTACTCATTATAGTCTCCCTGGTGTACTATTTTCTCTCAAGGGCTTTGAATGTGCATTCCTAGCCACCGTGTCCCAGCAAATGGTTTCTTTAAGTCTGGGCTGACATGAAAATGATGATCATGTAAAAACTGAAATCATGACCACCTATGAGGCCAACATGAAATCAACCTGCAAATACTACTCCAAGACACCGGGAAGTAACTGAAAATGGGCTCAATACCTTACAATTTTACCACAACTCTCAATGGCTGAGAACCAGATCAAACTGGGGGAAAATGTTAAATAATTAAGTAGGCCCAAGATGGAGTCCTTCATGCTAAGCCCTACATGAGCAAACTGAAACTTAACTTAGTTCCTATCTCTTGTAAGGGTTCCTTTCCCCAGATCCTGAAACATACCAACCTGCCATAACATGCATTGTACTTTAATCTCCTTCTCCAGGAATCTTGATTTGCTCTGTTTGCTTTTTTGTGCAAAATTTTTTCTTCAGCACCTATGATTTGTTTAAATTCTCTTCCTCACACAGTGCCCCATTTTCCTTACACTTTTCTTTTCTGGGAACCTCCAGTTTAGCAGCAGTTCAGTTTAACCCTCCCACTCTCTTTATCTCTGTGAGGCTTTTCTGCCAAAGGTTTCTTCCCTGCCAGGTTATACTGCTTCTGAGAGTCAGATAGGGTCATTCTAGAAAGGTGGGGCCCCCAGAAAAGTCCGTTCTACATTTGGTGAATAACACCCATAGTAACTGGATTGAGTGAATGACTGCACCACTTGGCCACAGCCATTCTGCCGCGATTTTACTCCCCACCCCCCAAAACAGGGGCCCTTTTGTTTTCAGCATTCCTCAGCAGCTTGTTTTCTGCCCTGGGTTTCTGTGGGCTTAGGTCTCTGTACCTGGATATGCATGGGATTCTAACTCACTACTGTGAGTTCCCCTAAAATCAGTTTCCCCAGTGAGAGGGATCCAGGCTGCTTGCAGCCTCTGGAGAACTCCCATGCTCTGCCCAGGACCCATTGAGAGGGAAGGGAAGAGGTCTGGTAAGTCCTGGATAGAAGTTTCCTACCTGATATTTTTCCCTTTCTTCAGCATTTGTGAAGTCTTCCAGTCTCTATCATCCTCAAGAGTATCTGGGGATGATTTTTCAGGGGTGGTTGCCGTCGCTGTTTTGATGACGTCATACCACCACCATTGATTTTTTTTTTTTTTTCAGGAGGTAAGAGAGATTAAACCCAAGACCTCCTAGGTGGGATGCAGGCACTCAACCACTGAGTGCCATCTGCTCCCCAGTGAGAGTTGTTTTTTTTCACTTGTTTATTTGTTTTGGTTTTGAAGGTAAAGGAGATCAAACCCAGGACTTCATACATGGGAAGGAGGCACTCAACCACTGGAGCTACATCCCTCTCTCATTGATTTTTTCCTAACTTTATCTCAACTTCAAAATATAAAATAATAGACAAAAGGCAGCTTAACAAATTAAGGAAGCATTAATCTAAAAAATTCTGTCCATTCACATTTATCTTATTTAAACTTAAAAACAAACTCAATTGTTTCTCAGTGTTCAGAAAGTTATATAAATGAACAGAGATTGGTTAAATGAGATCACCATCTCCATCTTAATGAAGAAAATGAAGAAAAAAGTTTAATCATATTCATATCTCATATAACTAAACCCATATTATTTATTTACCTTTAGCATTGATATAGTACCTTCTTTGACTTTCCAACAAAAATATTACAATATTACTGGTAACTACAGTCTATAAAGTATATTAGTTGAATTTTTCCTATTTATCACCAAATAACCTTGTAGGTGGAGAACATTCTTGTATTTATATTATTAACCACAATCCTCTTCTATCACAAATATCATATTATACAATCCCTAGAATATCCTATAGCTGTCTTTCAATTAAAACATTTAACTCCCTAGACTTCATTTTTCAACCACAATCCCATTTATAAATAAGCATTATGTGAAATTCTCATTATAATATGATACTATCAACTCTATTCATTACAAAATATCTACAATTTCTGTTATTAAACATTCTACTTGCATTCAGCATCATCTCCCTCTTCTTAACCAGCATTCTGTCTCCTACTAACCTATTCTCTATAGTATAATTCCATAAGCTTATTAATCATATTTAGTTCATATCAGTGAGAGCATACAATATCCATTCTTTTGTTTCTGTCTTATTTCACTCAACATAATATCCTCAAGGTTGATCCATGTTGTCATATACATCCTGATTTCATTTCTTCTTTCACCTGAATAGTATTTCACCATACATATATACCACATTTTGTTTATTCATTCATTCATTGATGGGCACTTATGTTGTTTCCATCTTTTAGCAATTGTGAGTAAGCCACTATGAACATGGGTGTGAAATATCTGTTAGCATCCTTGCTTTCAGCCCTTCTATATATATATTCCTAGTAGTAGGATTGTTGGATCATTAGGCAGTTTTATACTTAGCCTCTTGAGGGACCACCAAATCATCCTCTGCTGTGGCAACACCATTTACATTCCCACCAACAGTGAAGGAGTGTTCATATTTCTCTACATACTCTCCAGCACCCATAGATTTCTGTTTTTGATTTCTTTTAATCAATTGCCCTTCTATAAGGCATGAAATATTATCTCATTGTAGTTTTGATCTGAATTTTCCTAGTAGCTAGTGATGTTGAGCATCTTTTTTATGTGCTTTTATGGCCACTAGTATTTCCTTTTTGGAAAAATGTCTACTTCAAGTCTTTTGCCCATTTTTTATTTAGCTTGATTGTCTTTCTGTCATTGAGTTAAGTGAGCTCTTTATCTATCATGGAAATAAAACCCTTTTTGGTTGGATATGTGGTTACTGAAGATATTCTCCCATTGTGTAGGCTGCCTTTTCACCTTCTTAAAATTGCTTGAAACACAAGTTTTTAATTTTCAGGAAGTCCTAAGTCCTATTTATTTATTTTTTCTTTCATTGCTTGTCCTTTCAGTGTAAGGTCTAAGAAATCACCACTTACCACAAGATCTTAAGGTTGTTTCCCTACATTTTCTTCTAGAAGTTTTATGGTTCTACTTTTTACACTTAGTCGTTGACATATTTTGAGTTAATTTTTGTATAAGGTGAGATAGGGATCCTTTTCTATCTTTGAGATGTATCTGTCATTGAAGTATCATACAGAACAATTCCAAAGCCCTAAAAAATGCTCTTTAAATCTATACAACTGTACAGCACAAAGTATAAACAATAATGTAAACTACAGACCTTGGTTAGTAGCAATGCTTCAATATTTGTCCATCCATTGTAACAAATGTACCACACTAATGTAAGATGTTAATAACAGAGGAAAATGTGTAAGTGAGTGTGGCAGTTATATGGGAATCCCCTACACTTTTATTTTATTTCATATTTTGTTTCATTTTATTTTGGAAGAAGCTTTAGATTACATAAATGTTATACCAAAAGTAAAGGGGGATTCCCACATACCCTACCCTCTCCCTTTCCCACACTTTTCCTCATTGTTGTGCAGGACAATTCCAATGTCCCAAAATGCCCCATGTTATACCTACTCTTCCCTCTCCCTCCCCTCAGAATGTCTGGTGGCCACTTCCTTTACATCAATGTTACAATTTCTTCCATTGTTAGAATAATAGTAAGTCAACTTTAGTCCAGAGTTGCATTCCCCCCTTATGTTTGTTCATTCCTCAATCTTGAGGATATTGGGATGGTTATGCCCACTCTGGCTCTGATTCTGAGGGGGCTTAGATCTCATGGGGCAGATGGATGGAACTATACTTTTTCTGTAATCTAAGACTTCTCTAAAAATGAAGTTTATTATTACAAAAATAAAAAATAAAATAAAGTGAAGCATTAAAAAGAAGAAGAGGAAAATGAAACCAAGATCTGGGTGCTAGGGACCTCATTGCTATTGGGTTATCTCTGCTTACAGTTCATCTCAGGGGACAGAGCTAAAGAATATATGAATATTTATACTGTGTATTTATCTATCTATCTATACATACATAAGTATGAACTTAAAGACAATTACATCTATCTTTGTTTATATATATATATATATATAGAAAACCACAAATCTACCACAAGACCAACTACTTAATTTACAGGTCCCTGTGCAAAATGAAAATTGAGATCCTCGTTCTAAAAGCAGAAACAATCTTCCATTAATGATACTAAAGCATAAAGCTTTATCCTTTCTTCCATAATATCTCTACCTTGCATGGTATTTTTTCTTTACTACTTAATACCATTCTAAGTAAAGAAAAATTAAAAATTTAAATTATTTGCATGAATTTTACTGTTCTTTATATTTGGCAGTGTCACTTTTAAATACAAGTATATCAAAATTTAACTTGTATGTGGAATCACTAAATTACACAATTCCTATTTCATAGCTCTTATTTCATTGCATAAGTACTTTGTTCTTAGTAGAATTGTTGAAACCCTGCACAAAACTAAAACAACTGTTTTTCTTTTGTTTTTTTGATATGTGCACATTTGAGCAACACTCTATCTTTTGCTCAGTGATGAATAAGGAAAGACTGAAGGAAAGGAATTATTAGTTGCCCTCTCTTTCCCTTTCCTTTTGTCATCATTTTCACTGTAAGTGGTTGACCAACAGGGCAACATGATTAAGAAAGGACATTTTTAGAAGGTCATTATCTTCCTTCTACTTTGGAAGTAACCTCTTGTTGAAAGGAAAGTGTGGCCTCTTGGAGCTGTTAGCATCCCTTTACTTATAGAAGTAACATGCTTACCTTTGTACTCACATTGAGTCTTGCTGACTTCCTACTCATCATTGGTTCATTGTATTATTGTGCTGATGAAACATTTGTGAATGCTACATGTTAATGGGGTGATAAGGAATGATAAATAAGCATATCATGTCTATCTCCTCTGTTTCACTGCCCTGTTTGAGTTAATGTACAGAACAAAAGTTCTAAGGTAAAATGGTTAAGAATTTCAGGATGATGAGAGCAGAGCATTAAAAAAAATACAGTTCTTCTGAACATGAATCTCTGTGTATCTGCACAGGTCACAGGCCCAGGATGCTGGTCTTGGCTCTGGCTTCTGGCAACCCAAATAAAATCAAATTAAAAGCTGCCATAGAAGATGCCATGAATTTGGTAAGAAAAGGCCTCACATCATAGATGTGTAAGTAGTGATGCATGGCAAAATACTCTGTTTTGTAAATGTGATGAATTTGGGTAGGGTATTTACCTATACACAGTTGTGGAAAGTCTCCTAATAGGAAGCTTCTAAATTTGAGGTGAGTTCCTATGGCATGTCAATTTGAATTCTCAATGATCAGTTCTCCCCTTTCTTAGACAAGAGTTTATGTTTCATGTTCTATTTCTAAATCCTGTCCTCTGACCTCTTTAGGTACCCATCATACCATACCCAGTGTTCAGACATTTTAATGAGGACCTGAGTGGTTATTGAGAAACACTGTGTGTGGATGTCAGTCATGATGTTGCATATTTATTTAATTTCTCTGAATTCTTGACAAGGAGTTTCTTTCCACAAGAAAGTAATCAGATTTGTGTAGTTTATGATTCTCAATTCCTACTTCATAAATATTCCATTTGTTCCTCTGACCTCTTTCTTATCCTGGGAAAATCCTTTTATTGTTTTATATTGTATGAAATGATACCTCTTCCTGATTGCCCAGGAAGAATTGGTCTCTCCCTCTCTGCTCTCCTCTGCTCCTCTCTCTTTGTGGAATTTACTGGTTTATAATGTAATAATGGATTTCTTTGTCTGTTTTCTCAATGAAGAATTAAAATTTCTCCAGGGTAAGAATAGTATCTTTTTTAAAAAGATTTTCTTATTTACTTTTTTGAACCTATTTTAACCCCCTTCCCCCCATTTTTGCTTTTTTGCATCCTTTCACTGGGCAATTCTCTGTGTCCATTTCCTGCCCTCTCTTCTCATTCTTCTCCTCCTGTCTTCTTGGGGATTCAAACCTGGGAACCTCTGATGTGGGAGAGAGGCATTCTGCCACTGCACAACCTCAGTTACTGTTTTTTTGTTGTTGTTTATTTTGACACATCTCATTTTGGCTCTTCCCTGTGCCACTCTCCTGGTATGGCACTCTCCTGCTACATCACCATCTTGCTGTGTGTGGTGCACTTATGCACAGAGCCAGCACACCCACTTATGGGCCCTGAGTATGCACCCACATGTGGGGCCTGGGGGTGGGGCCTGGTGGCACACTTGCTCATGTGTCCTGATAGCGAACCCATGTGTGGGGCCCGGGGGTGAGGTCTGGTGGTGCACCTACTCATGGGGCCTGATGGCACACCCATGTGTCCCCTCTCACACGGTCTGATGACATAGCCATGTGTGGCACTTGTGGGCAGGGTCTGGTGGCACATCCACCCATGGGGTCTGGTGGCCCATGAACCTTCTATATTTTTTCTTTATTTTACTGGGAAGTCCTGGGGTTTGAACCCAGGTCCCTCCATATGGGAGATGGATGCACAACCATTTGAGCCACATCCATGTCCCAGGAACAGGATCTTTTTCCTTTCTCTGTCCCTGATGCTCATCACAGTGTCATGCACATGGTCAACTTAAAAAGGGAACACTTAACAGCTCTTTATTCTTTGGACATATTCTTCTCACATTTAGTCCTACTGTTTATCTCAATTTAGATGACATGTGTTTAGCTATTGAAAATGAAATGGAAAGCATGATCCTGTATAGTTATGATATGGTTTTATTACCAGTAACTAGGAATTGTCTGAATAGACAGTTTTTGTCAGAGAGGATAACATAAGATTGTCACTTCAAAAGTTGAAACATCATTTTAAAGGCCCCTTAGTCACCACTTTGCATAGTCAGTTCAATTAATTCAAGCTGCTTGGAAATTAAAATCTTTGAAGACATTTCTGATTCTTCACCAAATTTTAAAAAAATCATTATTATTATTTTACTTTAACTTCACACATAGAATTTGATAAAATATATTTAAAGAACCTGCCTGGGGAGAATTAGCATGGGGAGCTTTATCCTTAATTGTCTCCACCTGGACTCTTGATGTCCATTTGCTTGTGGTTGAAATGGACCTGGAATTGCCCCTGGAGAAGTTAAGGCACTGACATCTCCATGTGGAAGCAATGACCTTCTATTTCTGCACATTTTAGTTCATCCAACAAACCCTACCTGAACTCAACTCATGATCAAGGGGTGTGAACTGGCCATAGTTTGCAACATGTATTTGCAATTTGCTTAGTTTTCAAAGCAAAATCTCAAATCCTCTCCTGGCCAATACTTATCAAAATCAAGAAATAATATTTAAAGAAGTTGATCTGAAGCAAGACAGCTTTGCACACACATGTTATTCCTTCAATAACTAATAGATTTATCCCTCTCACCATCATCTGCTTCTTCCTCTTTTTTGTTAAATTATTGTTTATATATTATGATAAATGTGCTGTAGACCATTTGTTCTCTAGTTCTTCTGGAACCTCTAAACATTCTTCTTAGACCATACCATTGGATTGCTCTCAATGCACCACATTATTGTGGTCTTTTGTCAACTCAAATTTATGGAATGGATAAGCAGTATGATTTAGAGATTGAGAGCTTGGAGATTGGAAACAGACATTCCTATTTGAATCCCACTCTATTCTCAGCTCTTCATCTTGCCCTCTGTGTGACCACTGGAACTTCTGAAGACTCTAAAGCACAGCTTTCCCTCCTATTTATATAATAGGGTAAGATGACTCCTGAAAGGTTTACAGAACCATTTAAGGAATAATTCATGTATAGCACTTAGCACAGTGCTTGACCTATTAAGTGCTCAAATAATTAAGTGCACCTGGGTGTATTGACATTGATCTTCCTGGGTTAACAATGTATGACAGAGGTCTCTTAGTCATGGTAAGAATTTTGCTAAGAATGCTCATTCATTTATTGAACAAATATTTTAGGATAGCTGGTTTTTTGCCAGACATAATTCTTATTGGCAATAGAGCAATGAAAAAATATGAAATAATTCCTGCCCTGAAGGAGCTTATATTCTAGGTGAGTGTGGGATATACATAATATATAAGTAGGTTATTTAATACATGAGAAAGTGAGAGTGCTACAGAAATATAGTGAGAGCAAGGTAGTGGATTTGGGGGGTTTTGGGAGAGGAGAATATATTTACAAAGATTGTCATGGAGGGCATCATCAAGAAGGGTACCTTGAGAAATACTTGAAGGAATAATATGTGAACCATGCAAGACATCTGGGGAAGAGTATCCCATCAAAACTTTGCTATAGGAGCGTGTTCCTGGTGTACTCAAGGAATAACCAGAGGACTAGTGGAGTTGGAGAGCCATTGGGTTGTTAGTAGGTGATGAGGTTGAGATTATGGGGGAAGGTGAGACTGGGGCAAGATGAGAAGGAGCACTACCATACTCTGAGTCATTCCACCTCACTGTTGCTGAGTGAGGGTGGTGTTTCAGCTCCCCGGTGCACCCTGCTGACACCACCCCTACAAAAGCAAAGCACCAATTCACACAACCACACCCTGGCTTGTTCCTGCAACTGGAGTGGACATTAATCTGCCTGTTAAGCCTCACGCACACCTGGGAAGTTTTTCCTTTGGAGCTTGGGCAGGCGTGAGAGTATTATAAAAAAAAACAATTGTGCCTTTTCCTGGTCCTTTGTCTAGAGGGGAAGCCTTTTTTCTGCAGCAGTTGGTTTTGGGTTGTAGGCTACTATAGCACCCTAATTGGGATATATGAGAGGCACAAGGAACTCACCACCACATTTTTCAAGTCCTGAGGTCCTTAGCCAACTTGCATTTTTATTTCTACCCTTCAGATTCTTTCCATGTTTATTGTATTATGCCCACTTTTTTGTTGTAAGAGAGAGGATTAGCAAGGAATGTGGCTACTCCACCCTGCCTGAGCCAGAAGTCTGATAGTTGGATTTGTGAGACAAACTTTGTCAATTTTGAGACTGAAAGAGTGTGATGTCTGGATATCTGAGCAACAGGCACAAAACAGAAGACATGGTTACTACATTGACAGCCCTTGTTCTGGGCTAATCTCAAATAGGAATCACTTTGTCACTTCCACTCAAGTTTCAACCACATTTTCAAGGGCCTGACATTTCCAGATGGTGTTGAGGGTATTGATTTCATTTTTTGGCTACTACATGTGAAATTTCCACTCAATATTTATCCATGTCCTCACTAGTTTTAAAAAGGCCAGGAGTAATAACACTGGATGTAGGGAAGAGGCTGCCCTGAGCCTAAGCTTTTTCCATGACTTTTGAGGTATATTTAGTTGACCCCCCAGGAATGTCACTAGCTCCTGAGAGGAGTTTGTGCATCAGTGTCTCCAAGATTCTTTGCCCTTGGTGCTCATTTATTGAGGCAAGTGATGCTTCTGGTTATGGGTCTTTTGTGTTTCCAGGGCTCAGAATTACCTCTTAAGGTCTTTCATTGTTACTGCAGAGCTTTGCTCCTTTTCTCAAGTAGTCTCCAAATCAGATGTTCTAGGGGCTACTCAGGATGAATCCTACCTGAATCTATACAGAATTACCTACCAGACATTTTAAACCTGCTGGGTCTTGATTAGAGAAAAAAAATATTATTTGTGTTATTTCCCAAGAGCCCAATTTATAGCTAATTTTGATCTCAAAGAGGCAGCATAATGTAGTGATTAGATCCATGGACTCTGAAGTCAGAAAGGCTGGAATTTTTATGTTTTTATTTTTAAAGAAGCTTTAGATTAAATAAATGATACATCAAAAATATAGAGAATTCCCCCACAACAAGCAGAAGTAAAGAAATAATAAAGATTAAAGCAGAAATCAATGAAATTGAGAACAAGAAAAACCATAGAGAAAATCAGCAAAACCAAAAGCTGTTTCTTTGAGATCAATAAAATGGACATACCCCTGGCTAGACTAACAAAAAAAAAAAGAGAGAGAGATAGAGAGAAGATACAAGTAAATACAATTAGAAAAGAAAGGGGGTAGTTATGATTGACCCCATAGGAAAAAAAGGATAAAAGGATTTTATGAGAAACTGTATGCCAACAAACTAGAAAACCTAGATGAATGGACAAATTCCTAGAAATGCACAAACAACCTACACTGATGCTACAAGAAATACAAGTGCTTAAAAACCAATCACATTTAAAGTGATTAAATCCATTATAAAAAATCTCCCAACAAAGAAAAGTCCAGGACCAGATGGCTTCACAGGTGAAGTCTACCAAGCATTTTGAAAAGAATTAACAGCAATCCTGTTTAAACTCTTCTAAACAATTGAAGAGGAAAGAAAATTACCCAACACATCTTATGAAGCCAATATCACTCTAATACCAAAGCCAGATAAAACACTACTAGAAAAGAAAATTACAGATCAATCTCTCTAATGAACATAGATAAAAAAAAATTCTCAACAAACTACTTGCAAATTGAATTCAAAAGCCTTAAACATCAC
>JAQZBX010057019.1:0-18064 GCA_029593785.1 Cabassous unicinctus
CCTGGCAGCCCATGCGCCTTCTATATATATATTTTTATTTTACCGGGAGGTCCCGGCGATCGAACCCAGGTCCCTCCATATGGCAGACGGACGCCCAACCATTTGAGCCACATCCGCCCCCAATAACATACAGTTTTGACCACTGTAGCTTTATAGTATGCTTTAAAGTCAGGTAGCATGATTCTTCCAATTTCATTTTTCTTTTTCAATGTTTTTGGCTCTTCAGGGCTCCCTTGCCCTTCCAAATAAATTTCATAATTGGCTTTTCCAGTTCAGTAAAAAATGCTGTTGTAATTTTTATGGGGATTGTGTTAAATCTGTAAATCAATTTGGGTAGGATAGACATCTTAATGATACTGTGTCTTCTAATCCATGAACATGGAATATTGTTTCCTTTAACAATGTTGTGTAGTTTTCTGTGTACAAGTTCTTTACATCCTTAATTAGATAGTTGTCTTTCAGTTGCTATTATAAATGGAATTTTTTCTTAATTTCCTCCTCACATTGCTTAATATTAGTGTACAGCAATGTTGCTGATTTTTGCCTGTTGATCTTACATCCTGCCACTTCACTGAACTCGTTTATTAGCTCTAGAAGCTTTGTTGTAGATTTTTGGGGGCTTTCTACATAAAGGATCATGTCATCTGCAAATAGTGAAAGTTTTACTTCTTCCTTTCCGATTCAAATTCCTTTTATTCATTTTTCTTGCCTAAGCTCTCGAGCAGGTACTTTTTATACAATGTTAATTTAAGAGTAGTGACAGTGGGTATCCTTGTCTTGTTCCAGATCTTAGAGGGGAAGCCTTTAGCATTTCACCATTGAGTATGATGTTAACTCAGTTTTTCATATATACCCTTTATCATGTTGAGGAGGTTTCTTTCTATTCCTATCTTTCTAAGTGTTTTTAATCAAGAAAGAATGTTGTATCTTGTCAAATCATGTGAGTTTTTTTCTTTCAATCTGTTAATGTGGTATATTACATTGATTTTTTAATGTTGAACCATCCTTGCATGCCTGGGATAAAGCCCATTTGAACATGGTGTATAATTCATTTGATGTGTTGTTGAATACAATTAGTAAGTATTTTGTTGAGTACTTGCAAGTATTTTGCTGTATGCAAAACAATAAGTAATGCCCCTTTTTCTCTCTGCCTCAGTTTGGATCCAGTTAAGAAATGACACAGAAGTCAGATAGATGATGTTTAAAATGTTAGCTTAGGGAGCAGATATGGCTCGAGCATTTGAGTGTCTGCTTCCCACATGGCAGGTCCTGGGTTTGGTCTTTGGTGCCTTCTAAAAAAAAAAAAACACAGCAAGAAAACAAACGAAAAAACCAACCAGCCAATATAACTGGTTGCACACCAGCTTCCCACATATGAGGTCCTGGATTCAATCCAGCCTGGTGCCTTAAAAAAAAAAAAAAAGCTTACTTTCCAAAAACAATGTTTGGAAATGTGGCTTTGGTTTGCAGCAATAATGGGCTTCCTGATATTGCACTCCAGAATTAGGAAGATTTAAACCTCAAGCTTCTCTATCAACAAGTATAGTGCTTATCCCACAAGTTTACCATACGACAGAGAGCAGACCAGAACAGATGTCCCTCTTCAGTCAGCCAAATCCCAAATGAAAAGAAGAAAGGAAATGACCGGGGTACATAATTTCTTTTTCCTAACTTTCTGTCAGATCAGTTACCCCCTCTGTGATCATTAGGCTCATTTGTCAACTTGGCCAGGTAATGGTGCCCAGTTGTTTGGTTAAGCAAGCACTGGCTTAATTGTTACTGTGAGGACATTTCATGGACTTAAATCATTAGTAAGTTGAATGCATCTATGGCTGATGAGATTGCCTTCAACAATGAGAGACGTCTCATCCAATCAGTTGAAGGCCCTGAAAGGAGAAGTGATGATTTCATCAGTCAGAAGAAAGAATTTCCATCCCTCTTTCAGACAGACAGCTTCTCCTTGAGAATTCATCGAGAACCTTCATTGGAGTTCCTGGTTTGCAGCCTGCTCTGTGGAATTTGACCTTTGTACCCCCACAGTCACATGAGATAATTTTATAAAATCTCATACAATTTACAGATATTTCATGTCAGTTCTGTTTCCCTAGAGAACCCTGACTAATACAAATGCTAAACTAGTTGCTTCTTTTATGGAACACTATTTATTTGAAAGAATGACCAATGGACAGACTATGATTATACATACACACTAGTATTTGGCAGATATTTTATCAAAAGTGACCCTGCCCTTTAAGGGAAATAAGTGACTTAATTGTTGCCAATGACAAAATGTGAATTTTGGAAAACTTATATCCACCACTGTGAGTTTGACAGCTTCTTCATACTTAAAGACCTTTTAGTGACATCAGTGGTGATCTTAATGAATGATTTTTTTAATGATATATATGAAAATGTGTCAGTATTTGAAGATCTGCATAACCCAGTGAACCAACATTTTTAAATGACCAAAGAGGTTAAATCATTCCTGGGTAAAAGATCCACTCAAAGTGCAGGATAGACCAATGGATTTTAGTGTATGAAAAAACCTTTTCCAGTTACATATCTGTGAGAGGCCAGGTAGTCCTAGTATACTTTAACCAGAAAAGCAAAACGTAGTAGGTTGGACACAGAAGGAGAGACATGAATTCAGCTAACTTTTACCAAGCCAGCATTAAAGAGATTTGCAAATATTTGAACAATGTCTTTCTTATTAAGTTTTTTGTTTAGGAAAATATAGTTATTTTTCATAAAAGTAGGTGTTATTTATGCTACTAGCCAATGGTTTTGATATCTTTGTGGGTTCAAACGCCACTTCTGTTACCAATTTCTGTTTTAGTTTGCTAAAAGCTACTGGGAGCAATATACCAGAAATGGGTTGGTTTTTGCAATGGGAATTTGTTAGGTTAAAAGCTTACAGTTCTGAGGCTGGGAAAAATGTCCAAATCAAGACATCAGGCGAAACTCCCCAGTGGCTGGCTGCTAGTGATCCTGGACTCTTGCCATGTGGCAAGGCACAACAGCAGCTCTACCGGACTCTGCCTTCTACTCCAGGCTCACTTTATCCTTGAGCTCAGCTGTGTGCAATCAGGCCCAAGGCAGGGCATAACGGCAACATTGGCTTGCCTCTCCCCTCTCCTCCAGGCCTCGTTGCTAGTTGTACTTCAGGCTGCTCCATTTGTGGCTTTTCTCTCTCCTGGGTTTGTTGATTGCAACTTCCTGAGGCTTCTCTACATCACTGTCACTTTTTTTCTGTCTGCAGCTCTTTATTCCTCCATTTATAAAGGACTCCAGTAAGAGGTTAAGACCCACCCTGTTTAATGCTCTACTGGAGTGATCTAATCAAAAGGAAGGCCCCTTAGCTGAATCTAATTAAAAGGTCCCATATACAATAGGTTTTACACCCACAGGAATGGATTAACTTTAAGAACATGGTCTTCTGGGATCCACCCAGCTTCACAGTCTTAACACTGTCCTACCCTAGGGAGAAGTTAGTAATGGGGGAGAGGTCACCCATGAATAGTACTCTTAAGGAAGTTTCATGTGAAGAATGAAAGAGCTTTCATACCTTCACAGTATGCAAACCTATTGTTTGTTAATGAATTTTTAAAATATTTTTTATGAAGATGCTGTGATTTTTGCTACTTAAATGAAAAGTTTCAAAGTTATTGTTTCAATCAGTTAAATTGAAAGGTAGGCTTTTTTCAGTATATATTATTGTATTAGTTATCTTTTGCTGTGTAATAGATTACCCTGAAACAGCTTAACTGTGCAAAATAGTAAATGTTTGTTGTTTTACCAGTGGTCAGGAATCCAGGTGTGGCTTAACTGGGTGGTTCTGGTTCAGGGTCTCTCATGAGGTGGCAGTAGTCAAGCTGCCTGTTCAAGCTGCAGTCACCTGAATGCAGCTTGAGTATCCTCACAACATGGCAGCTGGCTTTCTCTCAGAACAAGTGACCAGAGAAAGAGGGAAAAAAAACACATGTCTTCTATAGCTTACCCTCAGAAGTGACATACCATCACTCTGCCATGGTTTTTGGATTGCACCGACCAACCCTGGAGCAACGTGGGAGGGACCCATTCAAGGGTGTGAATACCAGGAGGCAGGGGTCATTAGCAGTGTGTGTGTATAATTGTATAATTTCCTAGCTGGAGAATAAGTTGAGAGTGAGTGTCCAGTGGATAATTCTCTACTACTGGCCTCTCCTTCCCATCGAGTGCTGTCTGTAAGTCAGTAGTTTACATAAGGTGTCGGGGGCTACTCATGGTTTGCATGATCTTCCAGATAGTCTGTGAAAGTTCAGGGCATTTATAGGCAGACTTATAAGGTGATAATAGCTATAATTTTTATTTTATATATATTTATGATTTACTTATGGTCTCCTGGGAGGTACCTCGTAAAGTCTGAGTCCTATCTTCTAATTTATCCAGGTGAGTTTCTTTGCAGTGATAATCAGGATGAAGTGGAATTGATGGCTAGTGAGAGGTCATCTACCTCACTGATAGTCCATAGGCCCAAAGAAGTTGAAATAAGCAGACAGGAGTTTGATTAAATTTTAATGCCCAAATATTAAAGAAATCCAAGTAAGGGAAATGAAATGGTTAAGAATATAACTTAGATTTCATATAATGTGCTAAATAATTTTAGGTTTTGTGAGATAGCAGTGTTAGAGAGAACTTGAAATGTTCATTTGTCCTCTATTTTTAATGCTTTACTATGCTATGGAGAAAAGAATAATTTCAAGATAATGGCAAAAAATATTTTGAGATAAATTGACAATGTCTAAATGTTCTTTGGGATTGTAGCCACAAGCATCATTGGGTCATTTTGCTTTTAAGTTGCTTAAAAAACTGTATACATGAATGAAAAATTACAGAAGCCCAGGTATTAATATAACCAGTTTTCTCATCTGCATTTAAGTTCTTTAACTCCAGAGGCAGAAGAGAGTATGTACAGCAGGCCAGCACCAGACCCAGCTAACTCATTTGTTCGTCGTAATTTCCAGACATGTAGGTATACTGTTAGCAGCTTTTACCCTCACGTATTAGGAGGCACTATTTTGTTCATCAGGAAAGAAATTTCAGGAAATTCATTTTACTTTCCAAATGTAATTTGTCATGATTAATCAATAAAGTCAGGTTTGGTTTGTGTACTGATTAGCTTTTAGATGAGCTCTCCTATGAATTCTTAATGTAAACAAGAAGTGGCAGTACATTTTTTCTGAATGTGGAATGTATAAACCTTGGAAGTTGCTCACTAGAGTCTTCAGAGCTAATAGGTAGTGGTGGAATGAAAAAACTCATGGAATAAATTGAAGATTTTCTGAAAATGAAAGGACGGAGGCAGAGGAAAGTTGAAAATGTTAATTTTAAGATCTTGTGCTGGGAATAATAAATATACTCACTACCCTCAGAGATTCCCCTTCTAAGATAGAAGGACAAATTAACTAGCATGATAAAGAATCACTCAATCAAATTCTATAAGACCGGTCTTTTTAAAAAAATATTATCATTAAAAGAGACCGAAGAAACCTGATGACCAAATGCAATGCTTGAATCTTGAAGAAATCCTGGTTTCTAAACTACTGCTATAAAACACATTTGGGGGAAAAGTTTAATATTCCAGGCCATAAAACATTTAGGAATATATTTTTAGTTTTCCTAGGTGTATTAGTGACTATATAGTTATAGAGGAGGATGGTCTTATTATAGGAGATATATCTGAAGTATATTTAGAGGTGACATTATCTTCACATAGTTCAGAAAAATAAATATATGTATGCACATATGCATGTATAACACAGGTGATACAGTATTAACAAATAGTGAATTTAGGATGTAGATTTAAAGATAGTTATCACACTATTCTTTCAGGTTTTCTCTATATAGAATAATTTGGGAGAAAAAATTCCCTCTCCAGATATTCTGTTTCCATAATCCACTTTACATCAAAAGACCTCCAAAGAGTTTATCGTTGTTTATAACTGCTGTGTCTACTCTCCTTTGGAATCCATGCAAGTCAGACTTTAATTCCTACTTCCCCAACCAAACTGCTTCAGTCTACATCTGCACTGGCCTGGGTGTTGCAAAATCTGGTCATCACTTTTGAGTCCCCTTTGTACTTGACCTCTCAGCGTTTGACATAGTTATCATTCTTGCCTGCTCTCTGTTCTCCCTCATGGCTTGTCCTTTGTATCTTTTGCTTCCTTCTCTTTTGGTGCCTCCTGCCCTCTCTTCTGCAAACATTGACGTGCCTAAGGGCTCAGTCCTCAGATCTCTTCTCAATTTGTGTTCACTTCCTAAGTGGTCTTATCCTGTCCCTTAGCCTTAAATGCTATCTAGATGCTCAGACTTCCAAGTGTATACCTCTTGCCCTGAACTTCCAGACTCAGGTATTCAACTGCCTACCTGATATATTCACTTGGGATGTTGTTTTGGTTTCCTAGGCCACTCTAAGTAAATACCATGAAATGGATTGACTTAAACAGTGGAAATTTATTAGCCTACAGTTTTGAGGCTGTGAAAATGTCTTACCAGTGCATCCAAGGCAGTGCTTTCTTTCCAGAGACCAGATGCTAGTAATCCCTTGCTCCTCTGTCACATGGCAAGGCACATGGCAGCATCTGCTGGTCTCTCTCTTCTTATTTGGGTTTCATTGCTTTCAGCTTCTTGCTTCTGTAGCTTTCTGTCTCTGAATTTCATTCTCTTATAAAGGGCTTCAGTAATAGGATTAAGACCTTCCTGGTTGAGGTGGGACACACCTTAACTCAAGTATCCTCATTAAAAGGTCCTACCTATACCCACAGGAATGGATTGGGTAACATACTGTTTTAAACCACAACAGATGTCAAGTAGACATTTCAGATTTAATAAGTCTACAACTGATCTCCTGATTCCAGTTAAAACCCTCTGTCCACCCTCAAACAAAACAAAGCATCCACTTCTTACCTGCAACTCCCACAGTCTTCCTCGTCTGTTTGAAGACTGCATTCTTCTCTTTCCTCTGGCAAAAAACCTTGATTCCTCTTTTCCCCCTATTTACATTTAATCCCTTAGCAAATATGGTCAGCTCTTACTTCAAAAAATATCCATAATCTGACTACTTCTCCAACTCCCACCACAACCATGTTTATGCAACCCACCATTCCATTTCAGATTATAGCAGGGTTTCTCAACCTCAGCACTAATGACATTTTGGACCAAATGATTCTTTGTTGTGGGAGGCTGTCCTGTCTTTTGGATCTTTAGCAGCATCCTGGCTTCTGCCCACAAGATGCAAGTAGCGACCTGTACCCCCAGTTGTGTTAACCAAAAAATGTCATTAGACATTGACAGATATCCCCTGGAAGCAAAATTGCCCCAGTTGAGGACCAGTGGACTGTAACAATATCCTCCTGTTCTCCCTGCTTCCTTCCCTGCCTCCCTACAGTTTGATCTCCATCTGGCAACGTATCATTTAAAGACATAGATCAGGCCACTCCTTTGCTCAAATCCCTCCTGTGGCTTCCCATCTCATTAGGGTCAACTCTGTAAGTCCCTGCAGATCCCTTCCCTACAAACATACACAGCAACTGGAGACCAGCCTTTTCTCTGTGCAAATAGAAAAGAGCACCCTTTCCACTAGGTGGATGCAGCTCCTTACCCCAGCTTATTTCTCTTTGCTGTCTCTATCACCACCTGGTATGGATTAAGTGTGTCCCCACAAAAGATATGTTGAAGTCCTAATCCCCATTACCTCGGAATGTGACCATCTTTAGAAATAGGGCCATTACAGATTAAAGTAGGCAAGTTAAAAGGAGGTCATATTGGAGAAGGGTGGAATCTTAATCCGCTGTGACTGGTGTCCTTATGAAATGAGGAAATTTGGACACAGAAGAGGGGGAAACGCCATTTAATGATGGAGGCAGAGAATGCTGTGGATTGCCGGCAAGCCACTGCCAGAAGCCAGGAGAGAGGTGCGGAACAGGTTCTTCCCTACAGCTTCCTCCAAAACCTTGATTTCATACTTGTAGCCTCCAGAATTATGAAACAATGAATTTCTGTTGTTTTAAGCCACCCTATTTGTGGTACTTTGTCATGGCAGCCTTGCATATTATATTTGCTGAATGGTCAAATGAGACCTACAATTGCAATGGTCTATAGATAAATAAATTTAGTACCAAGATAAGAACTAAAAGTGCACCTTAATCCAGCCTCAGAGATTCTAGAAAGATCTCCCAGAAGAAACGATGCTTAAATAGAACTTAGTCTGCGGTGTAGAAGGAGAGAAAAGGCATTCATGTAGAGGAGGAGGAATGGAGCAAATGAGTAGTTCAATTTTGGACTGACTCCAGTATCTCAAGGAGGAGAGTATACCTCCTAGTTAGAGATGAGTCTTGACCTCAGGAGAGAGCTGGGCTATACATACAGATTTGGGAATTATCAATAAATATGGGGGAAATGAAAGTTTATCTGTCAAAATTGGACAAAAGCTTTGAAATTTAGTCTGATAAACTAAAAAAATTCCCTAAACAAATGTTATAGAGAAAAATGATGGGGCGGGGGGAGGGAGACTACTGATCTATTTCTCTAAGACCAGGGAAACAAGGTAGAGTTAGTTAACCTTCACCATTTTGGGACTCTTGCCCTGTCTGGTTTAAGTGAAATCGTTTGTTTTTCCTGAGGTGTTGATTACGTCCCACACGTGAAGCTTGCTGGCTGTGGTTGTGCATATCGGTACTAAGGTTATTTAAATTTTTATGCATTAGAAAAATCATATTCTCAAACTTGGAGATCTTTGGAGGAAAAAAATATTTTAAAGTATGCAGTATGAAGTGTTCTTTTGCTCCCATACTTTTAATTTGGGATTGTAAACTAACATTTTTAGTCTAATGGTAATAATCAACTATTGACTGCAATAAACCACTTCAAAACTTTTGCTGCTTAAAAAAAATGATTTTTTATTTCTCACGATTCTATGGGAGACTGGAAAGTTCTTCTGTGTGATCTACTACTGCAGCTCCCTGGGGTTCTAAGATGGCCTTACTGACATGCCCGTGGCCTCAGTGCTGGCTGTCAGCTGGGTCTCCTTCTCCCCCTACCCCATTTCTCATCCTTCGGGCTTTTGATTGTGGTGGAAGGCTTACGCCAAGAGGGCAGAAGCAAAAGCTACCAGGTCCCTTAAGGCCTGCTTTCAGAAGTTGCATTCTACCACACTATTATATATGTGGAGTGACTCATTTAAAACTCACGACAATGCTATCAAAGGTAAGTACCTTTATTATCCTTAAAGCTTAACACTAGTAGTTTGATCCAAGACACCCAACAGGCAAGCTACAGAACCAGACATGGGTTTCAGTCATATCAACAAGCTCTGTGACAATTTATCTGAACCTATTTCCTCATCTGTAAAATGGGATTAATACAGAATTGCTTTTATTTTTTTTAAACAATTTATTGAAGTGTATCATTTGTACATGAACATACATAAACTATATAAGTGTTCAGTAAACATCTTGATCTTACAAAACAAACATGTATAACATCATACAGGGCTCCCACACATCATCCCCCCACAAACATCCTGCATTGTTGTGAAACATTTGTTAACAAATCATGAATGAGCCTCGTCAAAGTATTACTACTAACTATAGTCTGAATCTTCCTCCCCATACATTTTTTAAGGATTTATTTATTTATTTATTTACTTTTATCCATTTTTACCACACACACAACCATTTTTTGCTGTTTCTCTGTCCATTCGCTGGGCAACTCTCTGTGTCCGTTTCCTGCCCTCTCTTCTCATCCTTCTCCTCCTGTCTTCACTGGGATTCGATCCTCAGATACTCCGATGTGGAAGAGAGGCATCCTACTACCATCTGCGCCACTTTAGTTCCTAGTTTTTCAGTGCATCTCGTCTTGGCTCTCCCTTGTGTCACTCTCCTGTTACGTCATCATCTTGCTGCGTGGCTTGCAGGGCTTGGCGGCTTACCTGCAGGCGGGACCTGGTGGTACACCCACACACAGGGCCTGGTGGCCCACGCGCCTTCTATATTTTCCTTTTTTTTATTTTTACCGGGAGGTCCCGGGGGTCGAACCCAGGTCCCTCCATATGGGAGACAGATGCCCAACCACCTGAGCCACATCCGTCCCCCTGCTATATCTCTTACAGTTGACCAAAGATACCCAAAGTTACAGTCTTTTCCCATGCAGGATGGTCATATAATAAATCAGGCTTAGTTTATCACCAGCATTCTAAAAACCAGACCTAGGGAGAAAAACTAGGTCTGGGGACACATGCATGGTTTCTAATATAGTGAATGTTTAGCCTACCCTGATTATCCCAAAATCAGGACAGCGAGAATATTTGCACAGAATTGCTTTTAGAATTGAGTGAGCTGATGGCTAAAGCGCCTAGCAGAGTGCCTAATACCTAGCAGGTGACTCAAAAGTGCTAATTGCACCATTTCCCCTTTATTCTTCTCAAGTTTCCCTAATAGATGAGGAAATGTTTTTAAATTTGCTATTTGTCTCGTTATCTTAAACAAAACCTGAATAACCTAGCCCATAATTATTATTAAAGGAGACAGTAACATTCCAGTAGCAGAGCAGTGATAAAGAAAATTCTCTTCTAATGGAATTAATTATTTTAAGACTGCAGTCTGAGCTTTTCTAACTAAAGGTTTTAGTGGCTGATGATCACTTAATATATTTCTCTTCCAGAGATTATTTACATTTTCCAAGGAAGTAAAATGCCAATGAAGGAAAAAATAGAAGAATCTTAGGTTCTGCAGCCAGCCAGTGAGGAAGCTGTGATTACTAGAGGGATCTTTCAGCCATACTCCTTGTGGTCTACCTGCCACGATTGGGCAGCCCTGGCAGATTAGCAAGTAAATCACCACAGCTTGTATACAATTTATTTGGGTTTCTATGAAGAAGAGAGAGAGATGCCTTTTAATAAAGCCAGATCATCATGCCATGTTATATGTGACATTTAACACAGAGGCAGTTACTCTACTACAAACTGTAAACTATAGTGCTGCCAAATTAAAATTTAGGCCCATTTTCCATCCTTACACCTGGTGCTTATTTTTCATTTTCTCAAAGCAAAATAAATGTTAATAGAACAAATCAGGAGTGGATTCTGGAAACTGTTTCTCACAAACTAATCAAATTGAGTTACAGCACCTGGCACATTTGGAATAGAACAGATTAGAAGTGTCCTCTTATTCTTTATTTTGCCACCACAGCCATAACCCTTACCTTGCATTTCTCTGTCCTCTTTACCCTACCCTACAACACCCCATCCATTCCAGCATACCAGCATAGCAGATGCCTGGCTCTTCACCTGTACTCCCTGTGTTTTTAGGCATATTCTAAGTAAACTTTGGTTATTTTCCTAAGCAACAGAAAAATCTTCCATGTTATTTTTCTAACTTCACTTAGTAAAAAAACATTAATTAAAAAAGGATGAATGGCCTTAACATTTATTGAGCACCTATTTTGCGCTAGGTGCCATGCTATCCACTTCACATAAACCATCTCATTTAGTGAGAAAATAGCAGTGGCCTGATTTAGAAAGAGAAGAAAAAGCAGCAGTGATTCTAGCTTTGTGACATTGTTTTAGAACTTTGAGTCTCTGCCCATTGCTCTACTTATATAATTAGCTCTGCCATAATCAGATCCACAATACCTGGCATTTATGAAAAGTACCTTAGTTATTTAAATCTGTACAGTTAAATCGTTTTGTGCAATGTGAAAGCAGCATATCCTTGGGGTATGTGTCTGTTAGCGTGGGCCTGGAAATAACATGGAGTACTCCTGCTTCTGAGAGTATGTCATTGCCAGTCATAAGTAATTTGCATGTGCATGCCCCCTTCCTAATGGACAGTGACTGAAGGGAAAATGGAAAAAGATGCTACCTTCTGGACTGTTAAAATATAATTCTGAGGAAGGGACAGCTAGTTCTAAGGACACTGTAAGCATGCCTGGGCTGGTGAAAAATATGCTCCACCTAGCTAAGAAAAGAATTTGAAATCATTTCCTTGGGCTTGGAATTCTGAAGAAAATGAACCCAAGGGAAAAGAGGCTGGTTAACCTTATAGATGAGGGGTTAAGAAACTAGGACCTCTGGGTCAACTGTGTGCTAAGAATGGTTTTTACATTTTTAAAGGGTTGTAAAGAAAAAGCAGAAGAAAATGTTATGGAGACCTCATGTGGCCTGCAAAGCCTAAAACATTTACTGCCTGGCCCTTTACAGAAAAAGTCTGCTGCCCCCTGTATATGGTCATAGAGATCTGTTTCATGTTTTCTATTGAGAGACTGGTGGTATACTGTAAACAGTTCAGTTTGAGGAATCTTACTGAACATTTCTAGTTCTATCATAGAATTGTCCTATTTTAGACCTTTGAGAATGTTAAGAGGTCATCCCTTTTAAGCCATTGTTTTGCAGATGGGAACATAGAGACCAAGAAAGTGTCTTGGTCAGGGTCCTCCAACCATGGAGGAGCAGAACTGGTATTAAGATGTAGGCCCTCTCACTTGGTGTGGTACTTGTTCAACTACACACTTTACACCATAATACACAATTGATGATAATGTAATAAGGTTCACATCAAGCCTAGTACTTGTTTAGACTATTTGTGTTACTTCAGTCATCTTTCATGTGCTTCCCATTAATCATAGAGGAACAACAAAGAAATTATAGTTGGATCAGAATTAATTTATCATTTCCAAATTTAGCAAGGTTTAGCAAGGATTCTTAATCTTTTTTGTTCCCAGGACCCCTTTGCCAGTCAGGTAAAATGAATAGTACTGTAATTTATTTATTGCATACATTCATAAGTGAAGGAAATGCTAGAATTCAGTTAGATGTCAGAGAAAACAAAGATAATAAGTTGATTTTTTTCAATTCAAGCTCATGAACCCCCCTGAAATCTTTCCACGGACCTCTTGGGGGTGCATGGACCCCTGGTTAAGAACCCTTGCATGACAGAAACAAGCACATAATGCACTAATGTGTGTTAATACCACTTTTGTATCTTCAGAAAAAAACATACTGGAGGTCTGTTGTTTGCTAGGGAATATCTAAGCATCCATGTGTATGCTAAGTAGTGGTTGTTGGAAAGTTGATGAGAACATGCATTGGTGTGTGTATTAGTCAGCTAAAAGGGTGCTGATGCAAAATACCAGAAATCTGTTGGCCTTTATAAGGGGTATTTATTTGGGGTAGAAGCTTACAATTACCAGGCCATAGAGCAAAAGTTACTTCCCTCACCAAAGTCTTTTGCCATGTGTTGGAGCAAGATGGCTACGTCTGCCAGGGTTCAGGCTTCCTGGGTTCCTCTCTTCCTGGGGCTCATTCCTTTCCGGGCTCAGCTGCTCTGCTCTCTCCACAAGGCCAGCTGTAGACTATTAGGCAAACTGCTCCTCTCTCTTTCCAGGGCCTCTGCCTGTGTTTAATGGGGCCTTCTCTCCTTCCTCACATATCTGCTTCTCTGTGTGTTTACTTCCTGGGGTTCCAGGATCAAAACTCCAGCTGACTCTGTGTTCTCTGCCATGTTGTTTTCTCTGTGAGTCCCTGCCTACTAAGGGGGCAGGACTCGACATCCTACTAACGTGGCCCAGTCAAAGCCCTAGTCATAATTTAATCAAGTAAAAGTGAAAACTCTGAATTCAATACAATCTAAGGGTATCACTAGCCCAGAGGAGCAGATCAGTTTACAAACATAATCAGTATTTTTGGAATTCATCAATAACGTCAACCTGTCACCATCTGAACCTGTGCATTACTTATTTCATCACCATATATGAGCTTGTGGCTCTTCAAGAGATTCTAGTCACAATTCTATAGGTTCTAGACTCAAATATCACAGTTTAGACCTTGGATAAATCACCCTCTTAAGCCTTAATTCCTTTTCTGTAAAATGAATGGAAAAGATTTCAAAATATCCCTTGTAATGCTAGGAATCCATAATTCTAAGTCTGCGAGTGTGATGAGGCCCTTTTGCATTTGGGACATCTGTTGGTTAGGGACAATACATTTAAATTCCTGCTAAGGAGTGTACAGTAAACTTCTACACAGACTGAAATTTATTTGGCCAACCTGGAAGAAAGTGTGAGAATGTTAATTATTGGGCCCCAGTATTGGATTTTTAAAAACTATACTTAAAATATACATAAAACAATTATTTATGATGGTACATAAAACTCTCTTTGGATACATTCTAGTATACGCTTGATTACAAAAGGGAGCAATTTGCCAGGTTGTCATATTTTCTTTTACAATTACCAGTCAAATATCTGGGTGGAAAACTACATAAAAAGGTTTTACCCCAGAGTTACATCATCAGGATGATGGAGTGAGATACTCTAGGGCTCCATCCCCTCACAGAAGCTTGAAACAACAAGCAAAAATTGGCAGAACCATCTTTCTCAGGGTTCTGGGAAACACTTAAAGGGTTGCAGTAACTGGGCAAGGGCCAAATCAGAAAAGGGGAACTTAAGAACAGTAGGAAAGCCTTGTGGCACCATGATGGTCCTTCCCCTACCCTCTCCCCAGTTTGGTGAGGAGCTGGCCCACATTCCCATTATGGGTCCCAGTTCCAGAGGGAGCAGAGTAAACCTTATGCACATACTAGGGTGCATGTATTCTGTAACAGTCTATTTGGTGGCAGACTGAAGGACTGAACCAGTATGTTTGTTGCAGGCTTACCATCCTAAAACTTGCCCAGCATGTAGAGGTGGCCACAGGGCAGGTAATATACTGTAAGAAAGCAATTATACTGCAGCTGCCTGGGGCAAAAGATTACCAGCTTTAAGATATATAGTATAGCACCTGGTGGAAATACTGCCTCATAAAGGAAGTGGGAACATTCAGGTTCTGTGTAAATAGGTAAATTCCTAAGGCTACACATGCATACCCACAACAAGACACATGCTCAGGAAAGATTGGACCATATGCCTTCTCCTTGGGCTGTTCTTTAGACCCATTATTATGATAGCTAATCTCTGAAGAGCACTGCACAAGCCAATCTGCAAAGATTAAGAAAGGTGTTTTTTGTTTATTTGTTAGCACCTGGCATTTGAGGAAATCCCTGTCACAACTCTGGCTGGATTCAGGCTTAAGGAACAGATGCCTCAGTGACTAAATTCCAGAGATAACATATCAAAATGTCCAGAGTACAACAAAAGATTACAAAACATACAAAGAAATAGGACTCATCCCAGCCAAAGGAGAAGATTAAAGCATTAGAAGCTATCAGTGAGGAAGACCAGATCTGGACATAATAGACAAAGACTTTTAAAAAATGGTCCAGGCATGCTCAAAGAACTTAAGAAAAATGTGGGCAAAGAACTTGAAGAAATAAGGAAAATGATAGATGAACAAAAAGAGGATATCAGTAGAGAGATGGAAATTATGAAAAGGAACCAAACAGAGCTGAAAACCACAGTAAGAGAAACTAAATATTCTCTAGGAGGGGTTCAACAGCATATTGGAGCTTGCACAAGAAAGAATCAGTGAATTTGAAGATAAGACAATTGAAAACAACCAGTTTGAGAAGCAGAAAGAAAATGAGGAAAAGTGAAGAGAGCCTGAGGAACCTGTGGGACACCATCAAGTGTACAAATATATACTTTGTGGGAGTCCCAGAAGGAAAAGAAGGAGAGAAAGGGGCAGAAAGAATATTCAAAGAAATAAGGGCTAAAAACTCCCCAAATTTAATGAAAGATATGAATATACACAACCAAGATGCTCTGTGAGTTTCAAACAGGATAAGCCAAATTACACCCAAGCTATGGCACATTCTAATCAAATTGAAGAAGAAAGAAGACTTCCTAATTCATTTTATGAGGTCAGAATCACCCTAGTACTAAAGACAGATAAATATATCAGAAGAAAAGAATTTTACAAACATCCCTTATGGATATACATACAAAAATCCTTGACAAAATACCACCAAACCAAATCCAACAGCACATTAAAAGGATTTTACATAAATATGATCAAGTATGATTTGTCCCAGAAATGCAAGCGTTATTCAACATAAGAAAATCAATCAGTGCAGTAGATCACATTAATAAAGCAAAAGGGCCCACCTGATCCTCTCGATGCAGAAAGGCATTTGACAAAATCCAGCATACTTTTTTTTTTTTTAAATAATAGACACTCAGAAAACTAGGAATAGCAGGGGACTTCCTCAGCATCATGAAGGACATATATGAAAAAACCACCACTAACATCATACTCAGTGGGGAAAGACTGAAGGCTTTTCCCCTAAGATCGGAAGCAAGACAAGGATACCCATTGTCACCACTGTTATTCAACATTGTACTGGAAGTCTAGCCAAAGCAAATAGGCAATAAATAGAAATAAAAGACATCCAGATTGGAAAGAGAGAAGTAAAGCTTTCCGTATTTGCATATGACATGGTCCTATTTATAGAAAATTCCAAAGAATCTACAAGAAAGCTACTAGAGCAAATAAACAAATTCAGCAATGTGGAAGGGTGCAACATCAGCAAACAAAAATCAGAGTTTAGAAAATCCATGGAAATACACTATACAAATAGTGAACCCTAAGTTAAAACGTGGACCAAAGTTAATAGTATAATTATAAAAATGTGCTGTCATCAATTGTAACAAATGTTCCACACTGATGCAACGTGTTAATAATGTCGTATATGGAAATCCTGTATTTAATGCATGTTCTGTAAACCCACAACTTCTCTAAGAAAGAAAAAAATGACAACTTGTAAAGAAGAAATAATGTTTCTATATACCAGCAATGAACAATCCAAAAGGGAAATCAAGGGGAAAAATCCATTTACAATAGCAATGAAGAGACTCATCTAGGGAGTAAAGCTAACTAAGGATGTAAAGGACCTGTACATGGGAAGCTACAATCATTTTGGAAGGAATTAAAGAAGACCTTAATGAAAGATATCCCATGTTTATGGATTAGAAGACTTGATATCATTAAGATGTCAATACTGCCTGTAGAGATTTACAGATTCAATGAAATCCCAATCAAAATCCCAGCAGTCTTCTTTTCAGAAATGGAAAAGCAAGGGATACTGAATAGACAAAAACATCTTGGAAAAAGAAGAACAAAGTTGAAGGACTCACACTTCGCAATTTCAAAACCTGTTACAATGCTAAAGTAATCAGGGTGGTACTGGCAGAGGGACAGACATATAAACCAATGGAATAGAATTGATAGTTCAGAAATAAACCCACATGGCTGTGGCTGAGTTTTGACGAGAGTATCAAGTGCATTCAGTGCGGAAAGAACAGTCTCTTCAACAAATGGTGCAGGGAAAAGTGGATGTCTACATGCAAAAGAATGAAAGTGGATCCTTACCTGACACACCATATACACAAATTCACTCAAAATAGATCAACAATCTAAATATAAGAGCTAAAACTATAAAACTCTTAGCAGAAGACAGGGCAGTTTCTTCAGGACTCTGTATTAGGCAATGGATTCATCGACTTACTTCACAAGGATTAGAACAAAAGAAAAAGTAAAGTAGACTTCATCAAAATTTTAAAATTTGTTCATCCAAGGGTATTATCAAGAAAGTAAAAAGACAACCCACAGAATGGGAGAAAATATTTAGAAACCATATATCTGATAAGGGTTGACTATCCAGAATATATATAGAACTTCTACAACTAACAAGACATACAACCTAATTAAAATATGAGCAAAAGGACTTGAATAGACATTTCTCCAAAGAAGGAATATAAATGCCCAGTAAGCACATGGAAAGACGCTCAACATCATTAGCCATCAGGGAAATGCAAATCAAAACCATGAGATACCTCCTCATACCTACTATCATGGCTATTATTAGAAAAATGGAAAATAATCAGTTCTGACAAGGATGCAGAAAAATAGGAACCCTTGTACATTGTTAGTGGGAATGTAAAATAGTGTAGCTGCTGTGACAGACTGTTTGGTAGTTCCTTAAAAAGTTAGACATAGAACTACCATATGAACTGGCAACTGCAGTACTAATTATATACATCAAAGAATTGAAAGCAGGGATTCAAACAGATATTTGTACACCAGTGTTTATAGAGC
>JAQZBX010057020.1:0-18059 GCA_029593785.1 Cabassous unicinctus
CTGTATATATACTTTTGATCTGGCCTTTTTTTGCTCAACGTGTCAGCTTTATCCATGTTGTCGCCTGTGTCGCTGATTGCCTTTATTGTTAAACACTTTCTTGTATGGATGTGCCACAATTTGTTTATCTGTATGTCCACTGAGGCACGTGGGGGGTGTTTGCAGGTTAGGGCTCTGACGAATGAAGCCACCTGTGTCTTTTGGGAGACACTGACCCTCGCTTCTGTGGGCACCGACCCAGGAGCGGGTCGGCTGGGTCAGGCTTTGCTGCTCTGCCCAGCTTTGCTGGGAAGGCGCTGGCAGTGCTATCGGGGCCAGGAGTTCATCTTCCTTCTTTTGGCTTTTCCCTTGGTTTCCCTGTCTCTTGAAGGGATGCCCAATAGGCATTTTCTCTCCCTGTCTCTGTGGTACTCAGGAAGTCCCAACCAGAGGGCCAAGTCCAGAAGGCTTCCCGTGCCATCCTTAGAGCATCCGCCAAAACCAGCTGGTGGAAGTCAGCCTTGGATGTGTCTGGACGACCAGCTCTGGGTGCCACCAGCAGGGGCCTTGCCGTCACATGTCAACTCAGTGTGGGTGGCAGTAGGGGGAGGCAGGAGGAGTAGAGCAGAAAGGCCTTTTTTAAAGAAACCTGGGCTTACTTAATGGCACAGGTAGTGACAGTTGTCGTGGTGATGGGAGGCAGGTACAGTGGGGTCTCCTTCATCAGTCATAATAGGTAGTGAGAAGGAGTCCCAGCCTCCAGCTGCAGGTGGCAGCTGCTGTCAGGGTCAGGCTGTCCTGAGTTTCCCAGAAAGCTTGGACTCCTTTGTGGGCCTGGGGTACTAATGAGGGGCAGCCCTGAGGTCACGGGCTCTGGGACATTGCCCTTCAGAAGGTTTTAGTGGTATACCTGTTTCTGTGCATCTTTCTGTATGTCTGTATGTTCAGGTGAGCTTGGAGGTATCTTGGCCCCTGCTCCCTTGCCTTCCCTGTCACCCTGAACTGTGGGATTCTAGAATCCGAGTAGATATGATTGTGATGCCACAAGACCATCCCCAAACAACAGTGGAAAGACGGTTTCCTTTGAAGGCTGGAGTGGACTGGGGAGACGCCGGGCCTCTTCCAGGAGGCCGTCTATTTCCAGCATCTGGTACAGGCACAGACGGAGGCTCTCGTCCGTGCGTTCACTTGGTGGCTCCTAAAGGTGCCTGTAACTGAGGGAGTCTTCGGCCAAGCATGGGAGTCTTGAGCAGATTGCCTGTGCCACCCTCACAGGGTCCCTTGCAAGGAAATGGGAGTGGCCTGGCTGTTGGCCTTTACAGACAAGAGAGAGTGGAATTGCAGGGAGGCTGGTGGGTCCCACTTCTTTGGAGCCACGTGAGGATAGAAATGAAGTGGGGGTGCTCGGTTAACTGGCCTGTGCCCTCGTTCCCTGCCCGGTTGGGGGCTCTCGTGCCTCTCCAGCTAAGCACTCCACCAGTTCTGGTGTCACTTGGGGAACTGAGCCAAATGAGGCTCAGAACAGGGTTTCGGAGACAGTCCCATTCCATAGGAAGCCTTGACCACCCAAAACATGACACCCCTTCTCTGTTCACTTTAGCGAATGTGTGCCAAGCACGTAGCACCGTGCAGGCTTGAGTCCCTGCCTTTAAGGAGCAGGAAACTGTGATGGGGCACTCAGCCAGGGTGGAGCTGCTCGCCAGTGGTGTGAATTTTCTGAATCCAGAGCTGGAGACACCAGTTCAGTTTGGGGTTGTCTCTTGTTGATTTGGCCCTTTTGGGGTTTGCTGCTGCAATGCTTGACCTCACTGCTGTGATCTGGCTTGACTTGGGCTGGCGCCGAGGAGCGGTGGTGGCTGGATTTAAGGGATGCTGGGCATACAGAGGGTTGTTCTGTGGCCACCCTGGGCAACGGGCAGGTGCCTCCACCGCTGCTGCCTGGGCTCTAGGGCCGTGGTCCCTCAGCGGCCTTCCCATCCGCCTCAGTGTTACCCTCGCTCGGTACAGGAAACAGAGTCAGCAAACAGGTGCTGTGATTGCCCTTGGAATTGGCTGGTGGACGGAGCAGGGAGGGCCGCCCTGGCTGAGCACGTCCCACGCGCCAGGCCCTGTGCTGGCTGCTCCCTTTAGTGTTTCCCACAAGCCTTGGAGATCGGCGCTCTTATTCCTTCTCGAATTGGAAGTGGACCTGGGATTTGAGCCCCAAGCTTTGTTGTCCCGGTGTGGGTCTTGTGCAGTGGGCGTTGCAGGTGCAGGAGCAGGTGCAGGAGTGGTTACCCTCTAGTCAGGGATCTGGGAAGGCTTCTCAGAGGAGGGGGCAGTGGAGCTGGGCTCTGAAGGCTGAGCGGAAACTTGGCAGTGTAGAGTGCACACTTCTGTTCTAAGTTGCTGGAACAGCCTGAAGGCTCAGAGGCAGGAGTGGTGCCTGTGTGTTTAAGAGGAGCACAGCCCTCGGCCCCTTAGCCCTTCCGCCTTCCCATGCCCCTGACTCGGGAGCAGGTGAGGCCACCACATGTGCCTGGACTCCACAGCCACTGCTTTTCAGCCTCTGGGCCTTGCTTTACCACCTTCAATCCACACACCACCCAGCAACCCAAATGTACCAGGTCTCCACGGCCTACAGCAGTTTTTCAACCCAAGGGCTAAGGGCAGCAGGCCCAGGACTGCGTGACATGGGAAAAGCCAGGCTGTGCTTGTTTGCAGGATAAAGTCCAAGCCCTTTAGCCTGGTGTTCGGGGCTCTGCAGTCTGGCTCAGAATGCCATACCACCCTCTTCTCCCACAACTACCCCCACCACCCGGCATCCCTCTCTCCTCACCTCCACTCCCTTCTCTCCTTATCACCGGACCTTCCCTGCATACAGCAGTGGGATGTGTGGCCGATTTTATCCAGAAGCCAGAGAAGAGAAGGATCCGGGGAGGGACCTTTCTCCCACCTCCCCCAGTCTTGGCGGGCACAGCAGGTACACTAGAGGTTTCTATATAAAAACTGGAATAGAATCAAATGCAGGTGTTTTGTGTCCTCAAGGAGCTCACTGCCTATTAGGGCGCTGCCCCTGGGGCTGTGCTGGCTTCTGGGATGAATCATCACTTAGAATGTTTCTGTCTCCTGGCTGGAGTTGGGTCACAGGCTTTGAGTTAACTCTGGACTTCAGGCAAAAAACCGTGTTCTGGTCCCAACTCCATCACCGACACGGTGTGGATTCTTCCAGAGGGACTTTCTAGGTCGAGCATTGTGCAGTTGGGGAAGCTATGGGCAGACCAGGAGGCCGAAGGCCTCTGGGTTTGGGTCCTTGCTTTCTTGCCAACTTGCAGTGGGAGCTGGGAACAAGCTCTACTCCAGCTGGGTTCCATTTCCTCATCTGCAAAATGCAAGGGTTGGACTATCAGGGGCTCAAGTGAGCCCCCCAGAAAGGTTGCATAAGGAGTGGTGGGGCCATGGCAGAGCGTGGCCCCCTCAAGCCATCCGCTCTCCAGCCCTGGTACACATGGGTGGGTGGCCCGTGTTTGACTCGGCACCGCTGAGCAGACAATTCAGCATAGTTGGCCATGTTCCCGGATTGTTTTCACTGCGAAGGGCTGGAGACTCACATCCACCAAGGGCCCAGTGTAGAAAGGATTGCAAATTAAAAGCTTTGTTATAAAAGTACACGTTGCTAACTGGTGTGCATTCTTTGTTTATTCTTGGCTGATCAATGACAGGTTCTATGAAATGCTGGGGAAAGTCTCAGAGATCTGCCCTGAACTAGCTGTGCTAGAGTTGAAGGTGCGGGGAGGTTTAGGGACCTGCCCACGTTCTCGTGGCAATGAAGGTGTTAGGGCTCCTGACTCCATCCACGCAGATGGGTGCCATGGACCAGTTTCACCCACGCTGCCCTCTCAAGGGTGTTCACGGGGCCAGGCACAGTGAAAGCCCCGTCCCCTAACCGGTTCGTCAGTGAACAAGAGGGAAGCCCTCTATCCAGTTGGCGGCATACCCTGGGAAGAGGTTTCACCCTAGAATCTCACGGCAGTGGTCATGGTTCATGGTTGCCCTTGACTGTGAGCAGCTCAGAGCAGCCTGCTGGCCGTGTGGTCTCGTGGGAGAGGTGGGACATCTGACCAGATCTGTTGCTCTGGGGAAGCGGCCCTTTGCCGGAGAAGCCAGATTTCATTAACTGCCCTCTCTGACCTGTGGAACACTCTGGCATTTTTGACGGAAACAGCTGAGGCACCGAGCAAGTCCTCTTGCCCAACAAGCCAGAGGTCAGGCCTGCCCTGCTTCAGAGGAAGAGAGAGAAAAATAAAGTGGTTGTCTTCTTAGTCATTGAACCATTAAGTGAACTCGCTGTTCCCATAGAAAGCTTTTTTTTAATCACCCCCCCACCTCTTTTATTTAAACAGTGGTAGATTGTGTCAGCCACAGTAGGAGCTAGAGGCAGCATCAAGAATCATAAGTGTGACTTTAAAGAATCTTTGACTTTTTTTTGGTCACTTGTTCTGTCTCCTTTTCTTGCCTTTATTAACTTTTTTCTGTCAAAGCAGGAGTTGGCACTGCATGGCCACGTGACAAATCCAGCCTTCCGCCTGTTTTTGTAAATAAAGTTTTATTGGAACACAGCTCCACCCACTTATTTGCATATTGTCTGTGGCTGCTTCCCGGCTCCAGTGGCAGAAGTGAGCAGGTGCAAAGGAGACATACCTGCAAAGCCAAAACTATTTCCTGGCCCTTTATGGAAAATGAGGAAAGACAGAGAAATGGTAGGAACTGCTGGTAAATGCTCTCAACCAGAGGAAAAGGGTGTGTGTGTGTCTTTTAATTTAGGGGCCAGCTCTGTCCATCTAGTTGTTCCATGTTTTCACCAAGCCACTTTCTCCATGCTTGGCACAGTGGCCCACGCTGAGCCGAAGCCACCGGGATGCCTGTAGATCCCAAAACCAGAGGTGTTAGCTTTGACCTGCTGCCCCGAGCCTCCGGCACATTCTCTTGCGATGATATTCTGCTTCTGGTTTGTTTCCAGAAGAAAGCCTCAGTTAGGCTCTAATCTGATGCCAGTGCCTGTGTGACAAGTGGTCATCTTCCTTCCCCCCAGCCGGGTGTCTACCCGGGGGTCCAGGGGGCCTGGAATCAGCAAGGCAAGGCCAGCCAGCCTCCCTGTGGAGTGGAAAAGATGTGCGCTTATATTTCTGAGTCAGCGAGCATCGGAACGGGGCAAACTGGAGGGCTTCCTGTGGGATGGCAGGGAACATAGGACAAACCAGAGGTACTTAAGTAGGGACTGCTTGGCGTGTGATGGCCCTGCCTTAGTTTGAAGGCCGACAGTATGGCTGGGGCACTTGTGACACCTGCTTTAGAAATGGCCATATCCACTGAAGCGCTGCTGTCAGTCAAGGGGCAGTGACCGGGGTCTCCCGAAATGCCGGCAGCTGGGGATTGAGGGATGAAGGGGCTCATCCTTCAACCAGAGAGGACAGATATTCACATGGTTATGTTAGAACCAACCACGGTGGGTGCTGCAGGAGTACTGAGGAGTCCTAACCCACCCTTGTGGGGGAGCAGAGGAAATCCTTACTTGCACAGGCATGGAGTCTGAAACCATGGGAGGGGGCTGGGGTCAGGGAGAGACCCAGCAGGTTCTTCAGTGGGACCGAGGCCAGGCTTTGATGGGGAAGCAGGGAGGTGGGCTCCAGAGGGAGCCCATGTGGTTTACAGGCTCCTCTTTTTTTCTGTCCTTCTTGAGCATTTGGAGATCATAGTCCAAAGCCCCGACGGTGAAGAAATGCCAAGGAGGATTTGGGGCATTTGCAGGAGCTCGCGGGTCTTTTGGGCATGGGCCAGCAGGACCTTCCGCTCCTGGAGACCTGGGGGTCTGATTAGAGGGACCTTCAGCGCTCTGGCCATGTTCCGCCCTCTTGGGGGTTCTCCGTGCAGCCAGGAACCTGTGTGATATTTATATTCCTCTCCTCTTTTAAACTGTTTTTTCTCTCTCTGGTATGACATACTTAAAAAGCAGTGTTCTGAGCCCTTCTAGCAAGGAACCGGGGTGGAGTGGGGGGGCACAGAGACCTCCTGCCAGTTGGATGGTGGCAGAGCGTGACTCCTCAGGTGGCGTCCTCCGCCTTTCTCTCGCTCGCTCCCCAGCTCTCGTCCGTCCGGGGCCCTGAAGTGTGTCTCTCATCCCTGCCTTTCGGCTCTTGCATGATTCGGCCCACAGCCTTGTTTGTTGCCAGCACCAGTTTGCCCCGCCTCCAGCACCACCTCCCCTGCAACCCTGTTTCAGCCCTGCCATCCAAAGCTCTTTCTCTTGCCAGGTTCCCCCTCCACCAGGACTCCTCCTGGCCCCACTCACGTCTACCCCCTTTCCTCGAACGCCCTGGGCACCGGCTGCACCCGGGCGGCCTCCTGCCTCCACAGGCCACCCACTTTCCACCATCGCTGTACCTTTGCCTGCAGCGTTCTTCCTGCCGAGAAGGACCTCACCTAGCGGAGCCTCCCTGAACCTGTTTGCACCCTGCCCAGGAGGAATTCACAGCATCTCCTCTGGGCTGCAGGCCCTTCACGGACGCCCTGTTCACCCTGCCTGCGTAGGTCCCTAGGAAGGGTGCACTTCCGTCCTGCCAGTGCCTAATGCAGAACAGGTCTTCAGAAAGGTTTGCAGAAGGACTAACCAATGGCTAGCAAGCCTTCTCCTTCCCTGGGAGAGAGAGCAGCCAGGAGACGTTTGCACACATGGATTGTTGTTACGTTCCACGGAATCTGGTGGCCCCCAGTGCAGGGCGCCGACCTGTGTTACCCGGCGCTTTACTGGCATTTCGCCCATTTCCCCAGTGCCCCTCCCCTCTTAACTGAGCGTACGGTGGTCTCGTAACCTTACTGTCCTGTTGCATTGTTGCCGCCATGAGATTAAGCTGATGAGACAAAGAGTGATCACCAGTAAGACAGTCTTTTTTGTTTGTTTGTTTCTACTTATATTTATAAAACGAGCAAAACGCAATCAAATGCCCTAGTAATTTTCCAAACAAGGGTATAAGAGAGGTGGCAGAGTGCTTGAAAAATTGCTCCCTCTGCTATCGTGCGACCCCTTCATTGTCAGGCTGACGTGGGGAGCTCCTGGTTTACCTTTTAGAAGATGATCTGGGGTGGTGGTGGTGTAAAATGTATAGCATACAGGGCAGGTTGATAAAAATGAATTAACCAGGGGCCACCTTCTGTGCTTGTATAGCCTCGATGTGATTGCGGGGCCCGCAGGGGTGGGGAGGCCACCGCTGTGCCTGTCACTGGGCCAAACCCTTACACGCCACTCATTTAATCCTCCCAGGACCCCCGTGGTGGGCATTCTTATCTGTCCCCAGAAAACAAAGGCCCATTGAGGTTAAGCCCCGAGTGCCAGGCTGCTGAGCTAATAAGTGGCAGATCCAGATATTAGCACTAAGCCTGGGAAGCTGGAGCACGTCGGGTGGAGGATGGTAAGAGCAGGGCTGATCGGACTTGAATTTGGGGAAGGGGAAGAGATGGGGGAGATCAAGGCTGAACCTATTTGGAGAGGGCAACTGGCTTGGAACCCAGAGAAAAAGATAGACCCAGGCTAGTGGAAGTTGGGCAAGAAGTACAGGCCCATCTTGGATAGTGAGTCTTAGAGTGGATGTGGTGACTCAGCTGATTCTGTTTATGTGCACTGGGCTCCTCATACTGTAAAAACTAGAGGCTAAATTCCCGAGGGGGGGGAAGTCTGGTGATTCCCAGGGGAAGATCTGAGAAGAGTAGGGACACTTCCCATTTTTAGAGGTTGAAGAGATGACGTCCCTGTAGCCTTGAATTATGGCTGCCCTGGGGAATCATCCCGCCGGGCTCACCCTCTGTCGTATTATGGCAATTGCAGGTTATAAAGCACAGGCACCTCCGTCCACCACTTAATTCCGCCCTAAGCTCCTGTGGTTGGTGTTACATCCCCACTTTACAGATGCAGACACTGAGGCCCAGAGGGGTGCGGCAACTTTGCGCTGTCCCCCAGCTAGTGCGCGGCAGAGCCGAGGTTTTATTCCACACCCTGGTGTCCTCAGAGCCTGCAAGCACTAGCTGGGGCCCGTCTGCACAAGGTGCTCCTTCTCCTTTCAGGCACACGGGCCTGGGGTGAGCTCTCCCTTGGAGAGTTGGTCTGGCCTCCGAGCCTGACTCTAAAACTTGATACCTTACGAATCAAAGCCAAGGGCCTCGAGTGTTGGGGTTTGGGGTATTGGCACACCTGGGTGATGGCCTGGGTTGAGCTCTCAGGAGTACTGTGAGTTAGGGCCACAAAATGGCACATGATGGCTCACCTGTGGGGGGTGATGTACTCTGATACCATGGGGCTGCTAGTGATCTAACAGAAGGGGTGCGGGAAGGAAGAGGAGGAGCCAGGAACCAGGTAAGTGTTACCCTCAACAGACTGAGACTGCCCAGGGTGGGCCCTGTGACTCTAGCGTTTACTAGTGATGGTCTGTCTACGCTCGGTTTGCCCTGGTAGACCAGAAGTTCCTTTGGGTCTGTCCTGGACCCAGTGCTTGCCGAGTTCGTATATGTTGAACACATGAATGTGGAATCAAAGGGAAAGTGTAGACCTGGGGTCCGGCACAGCTGGGTTAGAATGCCTTTTAAGCATGGGCTGACTGTGGGTGTCTCTGAGTCTCACAAAGCCTTTTGGAAAAAAGGAAGGATAGCCCCAATTTCTCAGGGCTTTTGGTATATTCAGGGAGGTCCCATATGCAAAAGGCTCCCTCAACGTTTATTTCCACTTCCCTTTGCCGTGTCACACATACCTGTAGTTCTCGAAAGTTTCTATAAAATTCGGTGGCCGCCCTCATTTCCCCGTTCCCCAGAGGCAACTGTTGCAAACTTTTTAGCTGATGATTTCGGTATTCTCTTCTGTGTCTTTAAATAACATACCTATGTTGTTTTTCCTTGATTTTTGGTTGTAGGCTCTGATTTTCCCCTGTGGAAGGTAATTATGTAGATGTACTATGTACCCCTTTAACCTAACGTCTCTCCTCTCTCCCATCTTCCCAACACATTCGCATCAAGGTTTTGGTGAGGAGTGATGCGAGTTTACACTGCCGGCTCCAAGTCGGCGCTCGGCAGCGCTCCGTCACGCAGCAGGAGCTGGTCACCTTCCTTTCCAGCCCTGCTTGTTTCCCTTGGAGCCAAAAATCATCTGCTGTTGTTATTGTCTTGCTTACTTATAAATTCATCCCCAGCTCACTGCCACTGTTCTAGACGTGCCCTCAAGTTGTTTGGATGCCTCAGGTAAATTCCCTGGAGTCCTCCTCCAGCGGGTCTGGGTCCCTGCCCCTGCTCAGGTCTGGACTCGCCGCCCTCAGACTGGCTGCCTGGGCTCACCTGTCACCACCTCTTGTGGCTCCCTCAGCTCTGCTGGGTGGGAGCTCCTGTTTCCTGTCTCCCTCTTAGGGGGTGATCCCTCATGAACAAGAGAACATCCTTCCTCAGAAAGGGCGGCTAGCTGCTAACTTTTCTGAGAAAACTATCTATTCTTCTCTAGTCTTGAGTGCTAGATTAACCAGGCAGCAATTTCAAGGTTGGAAGTCATTTTCCTTCACATATAAAATAAAAAAATAAAAAAATTCTAGTACCATATATACAACCAAAAAAAAAATTCCCCCTTTTACTCACACACAAATGTATAATTCGGTGCCGCTAGTTCCTTCAGAGTTCTGAAGGCCTTGCTGCATTGGCCTTCTGGCTTCCAGGGCTGCTGCCGAGACGTGTGAAGCCATTTATGATTCTTTGTGTGGGGCCTGTTTTTTCCTGTCAGGAAGCTTCTAGCATCCTCTTTTTGTCCCCAGGTCCCCTGGACTTCAGGGTGCCCTGCCTCAGTGCTGGGCACTTGGTGAGACCTTTCCATCCAAAAACTCGTGTCCCTCAGTTCTGGGAAATTTTCTTGACTTATTCCATTATGCCTTCCTCTCCTTGGTTTTCTCTGACCTTCTAGAACTCCTGTTATTTGGATTTTGGTCCTCCTGGACTGATCCTCTAGTTCCCTTATCTTTTCTATTTTCCTTCTTTTTTGCTTTTGCCCTACTTTCTGAGAGATTTCATCAACTTTATTCTCCATGTTTTAATTGATGGCAGTTTTAATGCAAGAGCCCGTTTTTATTCTTTTGAGAAGCCTGCTCTCGTGGCTGCAGCATCTTCTCTTCCACGCTGAGGCTATTAAGGCTGGGCGGCAGAGGTGGCAGTGGCAGGATGGGGCTCTGAAAGGCAGTTAATGCTGTGGCTGACAGCTTGGACTCTGGAGCCAGATTCCCTGGCCAGAAGCCAAGCGCTGCCACCTACTTGCTTTGTGACTTTGGGCAAGTTATTTAACCTCTCTACTCTTCCAACATCTCGTGTGTAAAGTGGGGATAACAATATTGATGCCTGCCTCAAGGGTTGTGATTACCTGAGATCCTAAAAGGCTGGGAGCCATGCTTGACAGAGGCTCTCTGTCTGGGCTCTATCTGTGTTCCTTCTTCTCTGCAGAAGCTGTCTTTTCCCTGATCCTGAGTGTTTGGCTTGGTCTGGAGCTTTCCCATTAGATGCTTCTTTCTTTAGCTGTCTCATAATTCATGTTTGTCTTCTCATATTTAAGAGTTGGGGCCTAAAAAGTAGCACTGGAAGCTCTGAGCTCATGGGGCAGAGGCCTCTTGACTGGAAGCTTCTCTGTTGTGTGCCCTGGCTGGGTTGTTTCATGGGCAACCCCCATGACAGCATCTTTAGGTCTTCACAGCTGGGCTGGTCAGATTCCCCATAGAAGAGTCGTACAGGCTCTAACCTGGAGAGTACAGGCCAGGCTGCCGGGAGTCTGGGAGCTGAGAGAGGGAAGAAGGCTGGGGGAGGGGACGGTCAGGGTGTCCTCTGCATCCAGTATGCATAAGATCGCTCAATTCGCCTGTTTTCAGCACAGTTCCCCATCCTCCATGTGTGATCCCGAGACCTTCTGTTTTACTCTTTAGAGAATAAACTTGCAGTCTCCTGCCTGGCAGGGGAGGGGCAGTTACCCAGCTGTGAGGCTAGGGAGGGGATGTGGGGAACTAACTGGGCTTTGTCATCTAATCCTTTCATTGTGTCCTCCATCCCAGTCCCATTTCCAGAGATACTTGCCACGTCTAATTCCTGAACCCTTCGGGTTGTAAATCGGGTTGGTTTTCATCTTTCCTTGCTGCCACCTAGGCTACAGATTTCTTGAGTTTGCTGAATCAGCTACTGTTTGTCCATCTTTTCACCCTCAGAACTTCCTTGCTATTTCTCCTTCTTTTGGGTTTCTTATTCTAAATACATAATACATACAACAAACAAAATCCCTTTACTCTAGGCTTTAGTGGACTTTCAAGAAGGACTGAGATTAGAAGCCTGCGCCTTTTCCCCCTTCTCCGGGAAGTCTCTCCCTTGCCTTTCCAAGTGTCTTGGAATAGCAGCGCCGGCCAGTCTCCACTTTGGTAGGAAGCCGGAGATTGGGTGCCCTTCCCCTAGCCTTGAAGATGTGAGGTCTGACAATACCTGCTGGCCACTGTCCCCTCCATATTGGCCATTTCCCGGGACTAGCTGCTGAATCCTGCTTACCAGGCGAGTCAGGCAATCGCAGAGGGGGTGTTGGCTACACCACCAGGTGCCCCTGGCTCACCTGGGGCTGGGGGAGGCGAGGGTGAGGGAGCAGCCGCCGAGGTGGAGCGAGTTCCCACCCAGGCCTCGAATCCCCATCTGTGGGGTTAAAAGCTCCTCTCAGCTTGGGAGGTGGGATTTTAATCCGACACCCAGCTGCCCACCACGCACCCACTGTCGCTTCGAAGCCGCAGCCTGTGCCGCAGGCAAGATGCGCTGACACCTCCGGAGAGAAGCTCCAAGCCGCTTACTGAGCCGGTGCTTGTTTTCTACCTTGTCTGAAACCAGCCCTGCCTGCTTTTAGGAAACCTTCCCGAGCCCAAAGCCATAGGCTGCCTTGGGGAGCATTGGCTGGTGCTGAGCTTTGAAAGTTAAGATTATCCTGCCTGAGCCTCCCTCAGGTCCTGCCAGGCTGACTCGGTTTGACCTTCTGGATTTTTGAGCAGGAGGAGGAGCACTGTGGAAACACTTTGGAGATTCCGAGATGGAATCAATGCCTGAGCCCGCAGGACCCTTGAAACGAAGCCTTTTTCTCCTCCAGCCCTTATCAAGTAAGCCCGGTTGATCAATAGGAACAAAGCTGGAGAAAGGAGAGCGTGCCCTTTCGAAGGCAGGCCTGGGTTTGGACTTCAGCGCCTTCGCTTTGTGGCTGTGGAGCTTTAGGCAAGTTACGTAACCACCCCTGCTGCCTGCACTGCGCCTGTGCTAAGAGCAGTGCCCGCCTGGCGTTGCCTGCGGGATTGGATTACGTAGCAAATGTGCGAGCCTGGGAGGAGATAGGGCCTTCTGTGGGATGACCATTGTCCTCCCAAAATTCATGTCCAACCAGAACCTCAGAATGTGACCTCATTTGGAAACAGGGTTTTGCAGATGTAATTAAGGTAAGGATGGATGTGAGACCATGGTGGATTGGTGGGGGCGGGGGGTGTCCTCAATCCAATGGGAGTGTCCTTATAAGAGGCTGGGCCGCGACTGGGGTGCAGCGGCGCCAAGCCAGAGCACGACGATTGCCAGCAACCTCCAGAAGTCAGGGAGCGGCCAAGACGGCTCCTCTCCTACGGCCTTCAGTGAACCTCTGGCCTCCGCCTGCGAGAGAATAAACTTCTGTCGTTTTAAGCCCCCCAATAGGTGGCAACGTGTTACAGCAGCCCATGCAAACTCACACAGGTCTTTTGAATAAGTATTTATTTATTTAAAGTAAAAGAGGAATTTTTTGGTATGGTGGTTGATTTTGGTAGCAGCTCAACTGAATGAGACGGATAAATGAATCCATCCATCAGCATTTGGGGGCTGCACACTGAGCTAGATAGAGTGCACATCAGAATTGGTGTCCAATTCGGGATCCTGCTGTGCAGACCACAGGGTAGTAGTTTACAAGCACTAGGTGAGTTGTGTGGACCGAGGCCTGGAATCCTTTGCAGGTAGGCGAGATTATTGGGTTGTGTGGTCCAGAAAGGTGTCATGTTAGCAGGCCCTTGGGTTGGGTGAGGGTTCAGGTAAGTGGAGATTGGCAGGGAAGGTCCTCCAGGTGAGCGAACGGGCTGGGAAGGTTGAAGAAGGCAACTGGCCCAGCCTGGCTGGGGCAGAGGGCCCTGCAGGGGTTGGGGGCCTCATGAACAATGACGCAACCTTTTGGACTCATTTTCCCCAGGAAGCTATTGCACCCTGGGGGTGTGGTGTAGACTGACCCTTGGGCCTGGCATTCCCCATGTGAGTCTTGGGGGTCACCATTGGCTTTGGGGGCAGACGGTCTTCTTTGAGTAGAATGTCCCTATGTTTCAGGCTTACTGTCCTTCAATGAGCCCACTAATTGTCAATCATGTGACAATCACAGTTTCTCCCCACCGATTCCACCTAGGAATGGTACCACCCATTTGAGAGGTACTAGGGTAATATACATGCAAATGAAGGAGGATGCTGGTTTTTCCAAAGAGCTATTTCCATTCTTGTACACAACAGGGTGGTGGTAACTACGTGTGCCCCTCATTCAAAAGACTCTTTGATACAAAGCTCCAGCTTTAAGGCCCTTGGAAAATCAAGTTGATGTAATAGGTTGTACCATGAATTGTGTCCATTGTAACCAAGTCATCTCCAGTTGTCAGAAAAGTCCAGCAAAGTGACGCAATAATGCATGACCCTTTTGGATTACTCCATGGAAAATTACTTAATGCATCAGGTGCAGAGGCTGCAACTTGTGTTTCTGTCTTCCACAAAATATTGCCTGTTTTCTCAAGTCAAACCAGCCGAGCCTTGCTGGTCCTTGAGTTAACTTCATGCAACAGCACTTCCACACATATTTATTGAGTGTCTACTTAGTGCCAGACACTCTCCCAGACACTGGGGAAAACGGGCCCAGACCTTGCTTCCTGGAGGGGAGGCAGTCGCCGCAGGCGCCCACGGGGATGTAACGCCAGCTGTGACCGTGGACTCCTGGGAGACCTTCTAATGTGGGAACCTGCGGTAGCTTCCAAAGTGGGAGTTGCCAGGCGGAGGGGGAGGAGGAACGTTCCGTGCGGAGGAAACCTAGGCTCAGGCGGGCAGGCACGTGGCTCATGGATGTGGCTCCGTGGACTTGAGCTTGTGTTAGCTCGGGAGCCCCTAATAAGCAGAGCCCTGGGTTTTGGAGCTGGAGAGAAGGGTCAGGATTTTTTCTGCTCAGCAAGGCCTGGGGCTCTGGGCCATTGAGAGAGCAAAAGGTCTGGGACTCACTTCCTTTAAAATCAGCTCCGTGGAAGAGGTGCTTCCGGCCACCGATACTACAGCACTTAGCTCTGACACCACCTAGGAGCTGGGGTGGCCTTTGGGGCACGTGGTCGGGGGCACTGTGGTTTCTAGTGACTTGTACCTGTGTCTTCTCCTCACGTGTCTGTGTCACGCCCATCTCTTCCATTCCCCTTTCCTGCCCCCTCCCAGTCCAGGGCAGTTCCGCTCCGGGTGGGAGGGCCAAGCCCTCAAGCAGCATTCTTCTGGGATGGGGATGATTAAAATGGTGAAAAAAACTGATGAAGCTGATGATGAAGATGAAGATGATGACAATGGCATTGTGTTCATCTCCAGTATCACCAATGTGCCGCTATGGAGTGGACCCCTACCATGTCAAGAACTCTGCTGGGTGTTTTTCATTTAACTCTCCATTTTTCACATTGGAAGTTGGGGCCCAGAGAGGTGAAGTGAAAGTGCAGAATCACACAGCCACTAAGTGGCAGGTCAGAATCTGGCCCCGGGTTTTCCTCACTCCAAATCCCGTGTCCTTCCCACCAAGCCACGCCGGTCCCCCTGGCGACGCTGAGCTTTTCTCTGTTTGACAAGTGGGTGGCCCTGGCCTTACTCTCTCTCGCCTTTGGACTCTCATTTCTGCAGTGTAAACTGCGGACTTAGACCTGTGCTGCCCATTACAGTTGTCGAAACTGAGATGTGCTGTGAGTAAAACATACACAGAAAGTGAAGACTTAGTAGGAAGAACAGAATGTAGAACATCTCATTTATAATTCAAAAAATAGTATTTGTATGTTGAAAGGATAACATTTCGGATATAGTGGATTGAATAACACATGTTATTGCAATTAGGTTCACCTACTCCTTTTTACTTCTTATAATATAGCTACTAGAAAATTGAACATTTACGTATGTGGTTTGTGATATAACTCGCTTCAGTAGCACAAGTGTTAGACGATAATTTCTAAGGACGCTTTAACTTTTAGTTCTCAGACTTTAGTGCATATGTTTCCCTTTTCCCTCAACGGTGCAGTGGTTTTGAGCCCCGATTCAGCCTTCTGAAGTACTTGCCCTATGCTTGGCCCTGAGAATATCCACGGGGGCTCCTGACCCTAGGGGACCCCCGACTCCTTTAGAGGAAAGAAACTCACCTATTCCCGCGTGGCCAGCCACCTGGGCGAGCTGTTTGATCCTCTATAAAGTGGAATGAATATCGCCCTCCTTATGTTAAGATAAAAGGGAGTCCATGGAGCTCCCGCGCCGAGTCAGAGCGCCACGCGTCTGTCCCCCTTATAAGCATTTTTAAAGCTGACATTCGGCCCATCGAGACAGCTAGCAGCTATTTCTGGAACTGTCCCTGCCACGGGCTGCCTTCCTTTCTTACCGGCGTTGGTTGGTGAGGTCCACTTCGGAGGCTGGGGAGGAGGCTGGAGGCCTAAACTAGACCTTGTACAGAGGCCTCGGAGCAGATGGGGCAGCGCTGTGCCCGGGTCCGGCGCAGGCGGCTGACGACACCCTCCCCATCCACCTGTTTAGAAACCCTGGAGTTGAGTGCCGTGGGAACCAGGCCTGCAGGTGTGGCCGGGGCAGGCCTGGCAGGCGGGGGCAAGGGGGGCAAGGGGGAAGGTGGAGGGGCAGGGAAGGGGTGGCACTGCCCTTCAAAGGTGTTTTGCCTAAAAACGGAGCCTCACGTGCGACAGGTTGCAGGAGGCAAACCCCAGAGGCAGGCTCGAGGGTGCACTCCGGCGCTCCTGGGCCTGCTTCCTCACCTGCGGTGGGTGGGAAACAACACTGGCCCTGTTAGCAAAGCCCTGGGCACAGGTGGCGGTGCAGTCTGCAGGGATTATCTGCTCCATTCGTCGTCTGTGGCAATGAATGTCTGTTTTTCTGTGGGTATAAAAGTAGTCTAACCACATTTTGGGGGCCACCACCCTAACAGCTGTCTCCTGGTGTCATCCTTTCTGGCCTTTCTTCCTATGAGGATGTGTTTTCCACACTTGCATTCATCACCCGCTTGGGTCCTGCTTCTGGCTCTCCCCCGTGGTGCCATCTCCAGTGGCTGCTCCGAAGCTGTTGGGATGCCTCAGCTCTTATCACTTTGTCACTTTGTTGTGACACTGCCGTGCTGCCGCCTGCCGACTTGCCTGGCTCCTCCTCGGAGGGCAGGGTCTGCTCTCAGCCGCCCCCCGTGGGTCTGTCTGTGGACCTGCTGTGCCCAGAGCCACGAGACTGCTTTCCAGGTAGACCACCTTGCTCCTTCCGGCCATCTTGACTCTGGGGTGGTATCGTCTCAGGGTAGCCTCCCAGGGACGTGACAACTGGGTCAAATGGTTCGTGGTTCTTGACAAAGATGTGTGGTGAGTCTTTAACTTGGGGCTGCCTCCCTCTTGTTTTGGAGAGTAATGGGTTTCTGGGCCCCCCAGCCCCTGTAGGCACTTAGAGAACGTGCAGTGTCAAGCTGGGCGGGCATAGGACTCCAGAATAAAACCATCTAATCAAAGCCTAGGCTTCTCTCAGCCCCTCTTCCTGCAGCCGGTGTGGTTATAGGGAGAGGATGTGGCGGCTGACAGGGCGGCCAGGTGTGAGCGCAGAGGTGAAGCCACAGGGTCGGCCTCCCTGGGGAAGGGCGTGGGGGCCGAGGTGTGGCTGAGGTGGGGAGAGGGAAGGAAGCGAGTGGATTTAAAGACAGAAACCATCCAAGTGGGAGGAGATGTGGTGACATGCCCCTTAGAGCCCGGCAGTGACCCGGCACCTTCAAATCTCAGAATCCCACCTCCTGCAAGGAGCCCGCGACATGACCATTTCCAAGAGGCCCTGGCCTCCAGCCAGACGCGCAGCCGGTGGACGTGGCTGTCACTAAAAACAGTTGCCCTGCAAGCTTTTTGAGGCAGGGATTCTGCTGCTTTATTCTCCGTAGAACAGTAGGATTTTCAAACTTTAGGTCAGTGCTTCTCAACTCAGGGCAGTTTTGGCCCCCAGGACCCTGGGCAGCGTCTGGAGACATTTTTGGTTGTCTCACCTTAGGGGGTGGTGCTACTGGCACATCGTGGCTGGGGGGCAGGGATGCTGCTAAAGCTTCCGACAATGCACAGGCCAGTTCCCACCGCAAAGAGTGATCTGGGCCGGAATGGCCACCGTGCAGAGGTTAGAAACCTCTGAGGGCTTTCAAACCACAGGTGGCCCGGCCCCACCCCCGGGGTCTCTGACTCAGTAGGTCTGGGGGGGCGCCCCGGGAATTGGCATATCTAGCCAGCTCCCAGGTGCTGCTGGTCCGGAGCTCTGTGACACACACTGCAGGGGACTGGTCCCTGAGCCCCTCATCAGCACCTCTTCTCCCGGCCAACGCTCTCTTGAGGGCTTACTCTCTGCAGGCAGGCGTGCAGTGATTTATCTGCGCTTCACAGCCATCCTGGGAGTGAGGGGCTTTTATCAACTCCCCCATTTTCCAGATGAAGAAACAGCGCTCAAAGACTGTGATTGACACTAAGTGCCAGGAAGTGCTCTCCTCCCCCTTTCTCGCTGCCCAGTTCCACTGTGGTTGCCAGATCCCTGGGGGAGGGAGGAAGGGACCCCTGGGCTTTGGCGCTGGCCCTGGAGAAGAATGGGCAGATCAGAAGGGTGAGGAGGAAGATGCCCAGGGCTGCCAGCTCCCGGGAGGCCAGAATGGCTGGGCAGGAGCCCCGAACTGGGCCAGAACTCCTGGGACCACCTCGCCCTGAGGCCCCTGAGGTTGACTTTCATGCCCTTTGGTGCCT
>JAQZBX010057021.1:0-18057 GCA_029593785.1 Cabassous unicinctus
GTCTCCTCGCCAGGTGACTTGGATGAGTCCATTGAGCTATAGGGTAGGGGTTGCAGCTGCACCGAGATTGCAGGCACAGCTGGCACATAGGTAGGCCAGAGGCTCCAGTCTCTGGAGGTACACCTAAAAACTCAAGCATCACATATAGGTTTGAATAGAAGGGACTAAGGGACCATGTGCAGGGAGGACTTATTTGAGTTTGACTCTGTCACTCTCAGGAGCACAGATTTCAAAGAGGAGCCCACTAATAAGGCATCAATCTCTGGGGCTATCCCCACTTATATAGGACCTGGGTGTCTCTGAGAGTGTCTTTTGAAGAGCTAAAGGTTTTACTTTTGATGAATACAAATTTATTGATTTCTTTTCATATATAAATGGAAAATATTTATACATACACACACACCATTTGTGATCACCTTAAGAATTTTTGGCTTAAGGTCATGGAGATGTTCTATGTTTTCTTCAAGATATTTTATAGTTTTAGCTTAAATGTTTAGATATATGATCCTTTTGGATTAATTTTTGTGTATGGTGTAACATAGAGACTTTTTTTTTCGTCATTTTTTTAAATTCCAATATCCAGTTGTTCCAGCACCCTTTGTTGAAAAACCTATCCTTTCACCCACGGAATTCCATTGGTGACTATACATTGTCTCTTCCATCAGTCTGTATGTTTATTCAAATGCCAATGCCACATGTTTTGATTACCATAACTTTGTATTAAGCCTTAAAATGAGGTAGTGTAACTCCTCCCACTTTATTCCTTTTTTTTTTTCGTATTTTTTAGCTAATGTAGGTACTTTTCTTTTGCACATGTATTTTAGATTGTTTGCCAATTTATTTTTTAAAACCTGCTGTAATTTTTATTGGTATTTGTTCAGAAAATATTTTGTATCGCTATTTGTACATGGTAGGCCCGATACTGCTATCCTTAGAAAGGACTGATTGCAAGATTGGACCTTGGGTGGTGTCCAGGAAATTGACCAGTAAACAGTTCCTTAAACTGATATAAAACTTTTCCTAACTGGTAAAGGTGGCTCATAGTGCCGACTGTTTATACAAACCATGTGGTTGAAGTTGCATATCTTCTTTCTTTCTGGGAGTCTGAAATTTTGGTAGATGTCAGGCGGAGGTTTCCTCTGTGGTCAGACCCAGTGAAAACCTTGGGTACTGAGTCTTGAATGGGCTTCCCTTGGCAGAAACATCACACATGTGTTGCTGTATTTTAATTGCTGGGAAAGGTGTGCTTTGTGTGATCCCCATCAAGAGACAGCATAAGGAGCCTGTCCATGGACTTCTCTGGATTCTGCCTGCATCTTTTATCATCACATTGTATGTCCTTACTGCACTGCTGTAATAAACCTTATCCATGAGTGAAACTATAGGCTGAGTCCTGGGAGTCCTTCTAGCATATTTCTGAATGTGGGGATAGTCTTGAGGACTCCTGACACAGTAAAAAATTATTTTATTCCAATATGTTCTTGCTAGTATATAGAAATACAATTGGTTTTTGAATGTTGATCTTGTATTCCATGACCTTGCTAACTTCACTTATTAGTTCTAGCAGGTCTTCATAGATTCTTTAGGTATTCTATATAGGCAATCAAATCATCTGTGAGTAAAGGCAATTTTACTTCTTTTCCAATCATAGTAACTTTTGCTTTTTTTCTTGTCTTTTCACCCTGCTTAGGACCTCCATTGAATGGAATTGACAAGAGCAGACCATTTGAAATGTTTCTAATACTAGGGAGAAAACATTCATTTTCTCGTTAGTGATTTACTATTTATTTTAGCAATTGATTTATGACTTAGGGTGACTTTACCACAAATTGGTCTTTTTTCTAAAAGTAGATTTCCCCAAGAGAGGAGATAAGACCATAGTGCATACTGTATGAATTCTAGATAACAAAACTGAATTTTAAACTTAAGTGCAGTTACCAAGTTCAAGAATTTTAACATTGATATAAAGTTTATAGTCTATATTCCAATTTTTTCAAATATCCTAGTAATGTCCTTTTTGAGTCTTCTTGTCTCTCTTGTTAGACTCCATTCAGGATCATGTATTGCCTTTAATTGCCATTGTCTCTTTATTTACCCTTTTTTTCCATCTTTCTTTTTTTTTTATTATTGTGGGAACATATATACAACATAAACTTTCCCATCTCAACTACTCCGTAGCATACCATTCAGTGGGATTAATCACATTCACTATGTTCTGGTGCCCTTACCACATTCCATGACTGAATCTTTCCCACTACCCATTATGAAACTCAAACAGAAACCTTACACACATTGTGCATTCACTTTTCATTCCCCTTGTCCTCCACCGCTGACAACCTGTACTTCAATTCGTCTGTATGAGCTTACACACTCTCCAATATTTTCTTGGTAGTTACCATGGAACTCAACTTTAACATCCTAAATCTGTAACAATTTTGTTTGCTTTGATACTGTAGCAGTTTGACATTATTTGTGAATTCCAAAAATAAATATTGGATTATGTTTGAGAACTGGTCTTTTCTTTTGGGCAAATTAGATTATATTGGATTCAGACATTTCACTTTTACTTGATTAAATAATGATAAAGGCTGTGATTGGGCCACATCAATAGGACATTGAGTCCCAGGCCCCTTGGTGGATGGGGACTCACATAGGAAACGACATGGCAGAGAAGACAGTGGGAGTTTTGAGCTGGAGCATGGGAAATAAGCATGCAGAGCAGCTGAGCCAGGAAAGAAACAAGCCCTGGGAAGAGAAGATCCCAGGAAGCCTGAACCTTTACAGACATCGGCAGACATCTTGCTCCAACATGTGACAACAGACTTTGATAAGGGAAGTAACTTATGCTTTATGATCTGGTAACATTAAGCTTCTGCTCCAAATAAATACCCTTTATAAAAGCCAACAGATTTCTGGTATTTTGCATCAGCACCCCTTTGGTTGACTAATACAGATACCAACTTAACTTCAATAGCATTACAAAATATGTCCTTATACCCTTCCATCCCTTCATCTTTATGTAGTTTTTGTCATCAATTACATAGTTATATATTATGAATTGAAAACCACTAATTTTTCATTACATTTTATGCATTTGACTTTAAGATCCTGTGGGAAGTAAGAAGTAGAGTTCAAACCAAAATATTAAAGTTTGACATTTATATTTACCCATCATTACTGTTACTGAAGTTTTTATTTCTTCATGCAGCTTGGATCTAGCACCTATTGCTCTTTCCTTCAACCTACAGAACTTTCTTTCACATGTTCAGTATGGCTAGAGTAGTATGACACAGTCCCTCAGTTGTTTTTTTTGTTTGTTTGTTTTGTTTTGTTTTTAAATCTGTGGATGTCTTAATCCCTCCCTCACTTTTGAAAGACAGTTTTGCCAGATATGGAATTCTTGTTTAGCAGTATTTTGCTTTTAGCACTTTATATATTTGACCCCACTGCCTTCTTGCCTCCATGGATTCTGATGAGAATTGAGCACAATCTTATTGAAACTCCCTTGTAGGTGACATGTTGCTTCACCCTTGTAGCTTTCAGAACTCTATCTTGGGCATTCAAAAGTTTCATTATAATAATTCAGTGGTGCAGATCTATTTGGGTTTACCCTGTTTAGTGTTCCTGGAACATCTTGGATGTGTATATTCATGTCTGTTGTTAAATTTGGGAAGTTTTCAGACCTTATTTCTTTTGATATTCTCTCTGCCCCTTTCTTTCTTCTCCTTATGGGATTCCCAAAATGTGTATATTGGTATGCTTGATTGTGTACCACAGCTTCCTCAGGCTTGCTTCACTTTTCTTCATTTATTCCTTCTACTCCTCAGATGGGATGATTTCAATTGTCTTCTTTTTAAGTTCTTTCTTCTGCTTCAGGGCACCACCAGACAGAAGGGGCCAGGCATGCAAGCTCCAAGTGTGTGCCCAAGGGTTGCTGTACTCCCTCAGGAACCCGGACCAGGGATCCCCACTGGGAGCATCAAATGACCCCGTGCCGGGCTGGTGAAGGGTGCGGTGGGGGCCAGCCAGGATGCCACAAAATCCTACTGTTGTTGAGTAGCATTTTTTTCTTGATTTGGCACTCACCCCATTTCTGTAGTCTTTTAAATGATTTCTGTAGCTTTGAGAAAGAGGTTTCTGCCAGTTCTTGCTGTTTGTTCAAAGCTTCTGTGGGGATATGGAGCCCTGAAACATCTCACATCATATCATCTTGATTGAGTTGGGCCCTTAGCATGCTTTTTTGGATAAGAATAAAATACATTGAAACGCAATGTTGTGTTATCTAAAGAATGAGTTAACATATTTTAGTTTCTTCTCTAGCTTGCATTTCTTCTTCACTTATATATCTTTTAGTTCTTAGCCCAATGCCTAATATAGTAGGTGCTTATAAAAATAAACTTTTTTAGATAACTTGAGTCAAAAGTCAATGACTATAAGGAATTATTATTATTATTATCATCATTATTATTACATTTTGTTGGGTGTCATAAAAGTTCTGATTAATGTAAAATAAAAAGTTTTACTTTTTTAGTAATGCATTCTGAAACAACCCCCTCCACACACTTTCATGCACACACACCAAAATTAACAAATGCACAAACTCTGTAGATTTGTAGACTTAACACGCTTATTGCATTGTTCTCTCTGCATACCTCCAATATGAAATATCACATGGTAGCACAATAGTTATACTACATTACTCTCTGTAAGGCTGTGAATTCTTAGTGGCAAGGATTCTATTCCATATCTCTGTATCTCATTCATTAATTTAGTCAACAAGTAATGACTAGTATCTCCTATGATAATACAGGCATTGTCAGAATAGGGTACATTGGTGAACAGGACTTCATTTACAGTTTATCTTTAGCTCATAGTAGGTACTTTGTGTTGAATTTTTGACTGAATAAACTACAAAATGTTGTAGGTGCTCAGTAAGTGTTGTTAAACAATTAATTGATTTTTAAGTGGTAATGAGCCTCTATGGATCTTAGCTGGGTTAATTATAGATGCTCTCTGTGTAAATAGGGCAGGAATTGCAATCTACCAGTTTTCACATTTAGTTTAAGAAAGTACATTTGAGGCTGGCTGTTAAAGTTCCCTTTGATTTGTCTTAAAGACTGTTGACATTTGCATCCCAGAGTAAGAAGGACAGGCCTCGCCATCCGACACAGGATGTTCTCACGACCCTAGAAGCCCCTTTCTAAGGACACCTGGGAAGACTCCCAAGCCAAATACTATCCTAATAGTTTTCCTCTTGTGGTTTCTCTTGTGATTTATATCCATTTGCTTTGGGTTACGTAACCCACCCAGATTTCAAAGCAAGGACAATGAGTTCTCCTTTCCTTAGAGTTGGCTAAAACTGTCCCCAGGGCAGTTACTGGGCTACAAAGCCTCTGGAGGAAGATCATGATTGAGGCCAATAACATTCTTTCACTATTAGCAGTTTTTGTGTTTTCTTCTTTCTTTCTTTCTTTCTTTTTTTTTTACTTTTTCAAACCTGATTTTCTTTTTTGGGTCCCTATTGCATTGTAAACATTTTTGTAATGGGCATAAATTTTCATTTAATTGTTTTTGACATATACTGCTCAAAAAGCACCACATCAATGCGGAGTATTACTCATTTAGTAAACTAAATTCTGCTAACAGCTGTAAAGCAACCACCCTGCTAGCTGGTGGATATTCAGAGCATGGCCACATTGGGATCAGTTGAGTTTCCTGTTAGTCCAACTAATCCACACACCAATTAATGAAGCATAATCACAAGTCTGCAGGTTCCAAGAACTTTCCTTTCAGGGAAGTAACATTGCTAACTTTTTAAACTATGTTATCATGTGACTTCTGACAATTTCCAGAAAATAATTTCTGTATGTCTAAAAGTGCAATAGTCCTCCTGAAAGAAAGAGTCGAAAATATTACACTTTTTTCACAATTCCACTTATGCAATAACATGGAAACCCTTGTCCACTTTCAACTCTTTTTTGTGCACCAATATTTGGTTGAGTCCTGGCCCACTATAGGTGTTGACTGTGGGACAACCAGCTTTCAGTGACAGAGCACCAGACTACTAAACTGCACATGTAGAAATGTAGAAGCCTGGTACCAAGAAATACTTTGAAGTTGGATTCCAAAGCACAATATATTAAGCCAAAAGCCTAACTATACAATAAATTTTTACATCACATATAAGTCAAGCATGAACACATTTTCTTTTAGGTTTGGGATAAAGGTTAATCACATAATCTCTAAGTGTTCAGGAATACAGCCTTGTGCATTCTCACAGTAATGGGTAATATAAAAAATTAACCTCACACAGGATGAAAAGAACAGGAAAGCTGAAAATTCTTTCAAGTCATTAAAAAATGTATTGTAGTATTAATAAGATAGAGGAAAATTATTTTTATTAACTCCTACTTCTAAAATTCCAGCTAGGCTGCTTGAAGACCACATCTTAAATACTGCTATTTTTTTTATTGCCAAAAGTAACTATATATTGATATTTCAGAAATGCTGCAGGGCTTTTATGTAACTGGTAGCTATTTTACCTCAAAAAATAAATAATGCTTCCTGTTTATACTTTTACTTATCTGGAATGGGTATCTATTGACATTTGCTGAAGTCACTATAAAGATTTATTTACTTGAGTGCAAATATTGACCAATAGGGAAATTGGCACAATGTTTATATTGAAGGACAATAAATTGTGATATTGACCAGGGTGAGACGTCAACATTTGCATTGTAGTAAGCATTTTAAAAAAACCTTCCATGAAATATTCTTCAGAAATTCTCTTGTCATCAGTGTAGCTGAGCTAGAGCTGTTTGGGGAATAGCTTGTAGCTGGGAGCTAGTGAGTAACTTGAAATAGCTATAAATTGTTCTGGTTTCCAGGTTCACACAAAGACACATTTTTTTGTGTGTGTGTGATGATTGATAATGGAGATGATTAGGAGCTTTCCGATGACAACACCAAGCCCTACCACCAAAAAGAAGATTTTTGTCTAAAACATCTCCTGAGCAGAAATATCCCCCTTGATCAGCCTGTCTTGAGAACCTCATGCTTTCCAAGGAGTATCAGGTCCCCAGTAGAGTGAAATGTCATTAATTCCAACTCGACTAGTTCATAATTTTGGATATTTATACTCAGCTGGGATGCATTTTTCTTTTGTGTTTACAGTGGAAAGAAAAAGATGGTTTAAAACAAATTCAAAAATGTCAAATGATAACAAATATTTAACCCATTTTAGAGAGATATCTACACAAATTCTTATAACTACCTTATGAAAGCCTACATGTTTACTTTTAACTTCTTAAGTATAAATAATAGTTGCGTGTTTATGACTATGTATGTGATTTTTAACTGATTTTCTATACAGCTATGTGGTTCTATATAACTTAGTTAACATGAGTTCCTATGAGTTTATGCAATTAGAAGAAACAAAATGGGCAATTCTTATTATATCTTCTGATTAAATTGAACTCCCTGCTAATTCTTAATCCTAAATTATTTCTAAATTGGTGAAATCATAACCCGCTTCAGCCAGCCCCTGATAGTAGGTGCGTGACTTGGGCAATTAACACCGCCTTTTGAACAAGCACAGACTTATTGTCTTAGTCAGTACCTGGTGCCTTGTGGTGTTTGTAAAGACAGGTAGTAACCAAAGCGTTCTTAGCAGAGAGCTTGGGAAAAGAGCAAATATTATGACTATTAATGCCCGAGCATGACTTTAAATTGAAAATTTGGCATTTAAAAAATATATGTGCATCATGATTATATTCCTGAAGAGAGAAAAGCAAAAAGAAACATCCAAGAAGCCCTGCACTTGGTTAAATCTCCCTCATATTATTCTTCAAAGCCGCCTGTTCTATGTCAGTCTCAGAGACTGACAGTGACTTTACCTAAGAGGGCTGGGAGGGGAGGCCAAGATGAGCTACTAGAATGGCCTTTCCTGTAAAGTGAAGGCTTCCGAGGGAAAGTGGAAATTTTCCTGCCAATGATGGTGCCTGCAAATGAAACACTCAGCTCTCGCCCTGGGTTTTTGGCAAGTTCTTGTTTCCTAATCACCACCAGTGCCTCCAATTCCATCTCCTCCCCGCTCTGCTCCTTTTCTAGAAGCCCTTCCTCCCTTTGAGCTGCTCATTCTCCCTCCTCCTTTCCTTTGCTGAAACTGCCCAGCGTCCTATTCCCTTCTCTGCAGAGGGGGACAGTACCCCAAGGGCAGAAGATTCAGTGGAAGAAAGCACGTGGAATACTGTGCAGAGAGCTGGTTGGCCCTCAAGTAAGACTCACCTTTCCTTTTCCGAGCTTTCCCTTTACCCTGGGAAGAACATACGGGCACAAAATCAGCCCCTTCTTGTGTCCCTTCCAGCTCCGGGGTTGCAAACTGGATTGGCCCTTTCCCCAGGGACCCTGGGAGCAAAGGGCAGGCTTGCGAGGGGCGTGGGAGGTGGCAGGGTTTGGGGACCAGCCTCTTGGAGACTGCTTTGAACAGCCGGCATCCTCATGCAGAGTCATCAAACCAAGAGAGAGGGCACATGATTAAGTGAGGGATTTGTGCTTTCATTTTTCCCACCCCACCGCAGGGTAAAGGTAGGGGAGGAGCTCGTGCACACGGGGCAACTGTGAGGAGCAGGAGGAAGGTTCTGGTGGCTGTTGTCAAGAGCAGTGAGAAGGAGCAGGAAAAGGAACCACCCGAAGGAGAAGGGTTGTGAGTAAAGGGCAGGCTGCTCTTGCAGGACCCTCCCCTCCAGCCCTGAGCTCTCACTTCTCTCCCACCAGGCCCCATCTCTTAAGAGCCATCCATGGTGGTTTTCTCTCACCTGGCCTTCACCCTCTGTGGGGCACCCATTGGCATGAATTGGGAACCATCCTTCAAATTCACATCCTCACCGGACCTCTCCCCACCCTCTGATCACAAGACGGTGGGAAGCACCTGCCTGACAACTTGAACTCTTTTACACCTGTCTTCTAACCCAGGAAGGCCCAGGAAGAGACAAGCCTCCTTTTTGTTGCCACGCGCATCTCAGAAGAAAAGAGGAAGTGTAGGTGACAGTGGTCTGGACTTGGCATTCTTAGATGTCCTTCTTCACCCCAACCCTGCTCCCTCTTCCTGGCTCACCTTCACCTTCACTTCATACCCCTCTCCCCCCAGCCCTCAAGGTCAGGGTCACCTTCTCTTCTGTCTAAGACCTCCAGTTGCAATCACAGCAGTGTTCCTGGACTTGCTGTGTGACATAGCACTGCCCACTTCTCTTTGTATTTTATTTACAGCAGTGTTCCCTTGGGATCAAATTTGCAAAACAAGTTCGGTGCTTGGGTCCAAAGGCCACATAGGACATAATTTATTCTTGACATCACTTCCTCCCCTTTCTCAAGGAAGAAATGAATTATCCCTATTTCACCTTTTAGCCCTGGTTGCAGCCAGGCCGGGAGCTGTCTGCCTCTGTCCCAGCTTTGACAGATGAGTCTCCCTCCACCAGGGTCTTTACAATTCAAGGCACAGGCCACCCTCTTGTAGATGCTAATCTTGTTAATGTAACTACTCTAGCTTATCCTGGCTGCATCAGGAGACAAGTGGAGTTAAGCTCAGGGACTGGCTTTACATGTAGGCAGAGTAGATGCACATCTGCAAACTGAGCTCTAGGCTGCGTGGAAGAGGGAGACTCACTGCTCCAGGTGCTGGCCCTAGAATCTTGGCTGCCAGCTGACATTCTACCATGAGTCCCTCACTGTCTTTAGTCTCAGTCTCTGGTTCCTGTGAAATAATAGTTGCTGATATCTACATGGTATTTTACAGTTTACAGTATGCATCCATATGTTTAAAATATGCATATCTACAAATTGTATAGTAGATATTATTATTTCATTCCCATTTTAAAGGGAAGATAAGTTAAGCAACTTGCTCAAGGTAATGCAGTGACAAGCTGAAACTTCAGCGAGCCAAGTCTGTGACACCTCAGGATAGTCTCTGTCTATTATGGTAAGTTGCCACTCTGCACTTGACAATGAGAGAAGTATTTTAAACTGTTAGTAACTCTTTTCCAACTGGACTGAGTTTCTGGTCATTCTTTGGAAGTTGATCTTGTTTGGAGCCTAATTGAAGGAAAGAGACTTAGAAGCAGCATGAGTGCCACTGAGGAAACAGCTAGAGAGAGAGCATCCAATGCACCCACACTGCACACCCTCCAACCACCCCCACTAGCAAGAGCAATCTTAACCCACTTATTCTTGCCTCTCTATTCTGCCCCTTCTTGCTACTAGGGCCTCTCTATACCCAGTGAGCCCACAACTGGATACTATCTCTAAGGGATATTTGAATATGTACGAGGGCACTTTGGTTGCTATAATGATTGGAGGGCTCTAAAGGTGACTGGAGGGAGAGGCCAGGAAGGTTAAGCAATCTTCAATATACAGGACAACTCCACAAAATGATGAATTCACCTAACCACAGTGCCTAGATTGATAACATTGAGAAATACCTCTCTAAAGGGACACATCAAATTTAGGAAGCTCTGCCATTTCCTCTTGGGATCCCTGAGAGCCCAGACTAACTTCCCTGGTGTCCCACTTATTGTGCTTCTGCCTTTTGATCTTTCTTGGGAGATTCATGTTTTTCTTCTTTGGTGCCATGTCCTCCTAACTCTTGAAATGACTCAACCATAGAAATGTTGAAAGAGTATTTTCTCCCTGATATACAAACCAGCAATTCCTCTTTTAAACTCCTCCTCAGTACATATTTAATCTGCAAAATATTAACTAGACCAGATGAGGCCCCTCAGGCTATTGTTGAGAGAGAAATGCTGTCAGAGGCTCATCCATCATTCCTCCTGGTCAGAACTGTCGGTCTCCCCAGTTTTTAAACCCTTTAGGCAAGGCCAGTTTTAGTCCTTTTCTCATGCACAAATAATGGTGAAATAAGAATCATAATCTGAATTTGGATTTTTGGTAAGTGGAGTGTGCTATGCTTTCCAAATGCTTATTTTTCATAGTGTATAGAGTGAGTAATTTAAGGAACTGAGCTCATGACTCAAATGTTCTGTTTGGGTACATTTTCACCTACTAATTTGCGAGGAGACTTATTTCGTCCAGCGCTGGGCCAGAGTGTCAAGCTTGGTGAGCATACGACTGAGCAGAGGGCCCTTGAGCTGTGCATGTGTCAAGCCAAGTAAGGCTGAAATTCTGTGATTTCCAAGGGGAAAAAAAATCTAGTGCATAAGGAAAAATAAAACATGAAAAAGGCTCTGAAAAGGGATCTGGAAGACTGAACAACCCCTTGAGAATATGATTACAGAGAGTCAAGTGCAAATGAATCAGGGACTTGCAACTCCATGACTGTGTCCCAATATAGAACAACTGAAAAATGGATTTAAATTTGAAATAGGTGGTAGATCTAAGTATCCTGCTGACTAAAGAAAGAAAAAATTGTGCTAACCTATGTGCATATGTGAGCATGCATGTGAGTAAATCCGTGTAAAGAATGCTTATGAGCCTACAATTCTGGGTTCGTATGAATGTCCCAATAGAGTGCATGGGTGAATTGAAGGGGAAATTCAGTGAGATGGGGATGTGTTTAGTGTATATATGTATATTTTGAAGAATATTGAGGAATAATTGAGGTTATTCATTCAAAGAAAAACTTTATGTGGTTGAAGGGGACAATGTTTATCTCTGTAGACAAAAATTGTTAAAACTAAAAATGTTGTTATTTAACATGCTTTATAAAATATAATTTCCTTTCTTGCCAAAAACTTTGAGGAGTGTGTGCCATGCATAGAGTCATGAATCTTTGTTTCTCTGGGAATTGAAGGAATCCAGTCAGTCTACAAACCAATGTGGAAGGGAGGCAGCCTGGGTGGGGACACAAAACACAGAGTGGAGAACAAGATTCTCTCTGAAATCAGAACCAAGAGCCATGAAGCCAAGAGGGATGTGAGCTTACCAAGAACCCCCAAGGTATTGAAAGAACATTGAGTTTCTCCATGTACACAGATCCAGGCTTAGGATAAGGACATTTTAAGAAGCTGTAAAACTTCAGGACATCCAAGCCTCTGACATATTAAATAAAATTCATTTGACACCTACGGTATACCGTATACTGTGCTGGCTTCTTCACAGCAGGAGTGCAAGATTCTTAAAGTCAGGGAATTTTGTCTTGTTTTATTCAATGCTTTATCCTAAATGTCTGGAACATAATATGTATTCAATAAAAATTTGTCAAATTAAGAAAAGATGAGTAAGATCCAATTCCTGTCCTCAAGGTACTCACATATAGGCATCACAATAAACAGGTATTGTATGAATGGGGTGTTGATTTCACTCTGCGAAGGAAGGAGGTAGGAGAGTGGAGAAGTGACACCTAATCTATATCAGATGAGTAGGAATTTTTCTGGTAAGGGGCTTTATATTAGGGTCCATTACAGAAGAAAGTATACTAATGTGAAAAGTTATGCAAACATGAAAGGGACTGCCATCTTTTCAGAACTGATGAGAAGGTCAGTAAAATTGGAGTATAGGTGTTGGCATATAGAACTGGGGTAAGTAGGACAGCTCAACCCAGGGGTAGGAATAAGGGGGTACATTGTCTAATTTTTTTTTTATTATTTTATTAGGGAAGTTGTAGGTTTCAAGAAAAATCATGCATAAAATACACAAAATACAAAGTTCCCATATACCACCCTATCATTAACACCTTGTGTTAGTGTGGTTTATTTTTTATAATTCTTGAAAGAACATTTTAAATAATTTTACTATTAACCATAGTCCATCATTTAAAATAGGATCCACTTTTTGTGTTGTACAGTCTTATGTTTTATATATTTTTAAAATTTTTATTCTACTAACAATATTCAACCTAAAATGTCCCCTTTTAACCATATTCACATATATAGTTCAGTTCTACTAATTACATTCACAATATTGTGATATAATCACCACCATCCATTTACAAAACTTTATCATCAACCCAAATAGAAATTGTGTGCAATTTAAACATTAGCTCCCCATTTCCTATACCCAACCAAGCCCCTGGTAATGTTTATTGTAGATTTTGACTCTATGAATTGTCTTATTATAGTTGTTTCATATCAGTGAAATCATACAATATTTGTCCTTTTATATCTGGCTTATTTAACTCAACATGATGTCTTCAAGGTTCATCCATTTTGTCACATGTATCAGAACTTCATTCCTTTTACAGCTGAATAATATTCTGGGTTTATATGAATGTCCCAATAGAGTGCATGGGTGAATTGAAGGGGAATTGTATATACCAGATTTTGTTTATCCATTCATTGTTTGATGGATACTTTGGTTGCTTCTATATTTTGGCAATTATGAATAATACCTCTATGAATATCAGTGAATAAATATCTGTTCAAGTCCTTGCATTCTATTCTATTGAGTATATACCTGCAAGTGAGACTGCCAGATCATATGTTAATTATGTACTTAGCTTTCTGAGGAACTGCCAATCTGTCTTGCACAGTAGCTGCACCATTTTACATCCCTACCAGCAGTGAATGAGTGTTCCTATCCTATCTCTTCACATCCTCTCCAATACTTGTAACTTTCTGTTTGTTTTTTGTTTAAATAAATAGCACCCATTCTAATGGGTACGAAATGGTATCTCACTTTGGTTTTGATTTGCATTTACCTAATAGCTAATGATGTCAAGCATCTTTTCATGTTTTGTTTTGTTTTTTTGTAATTTATATATCCAAATTACAAAAAATGTCTATTCAAGTTTTCCTTATTTTTTAAATTGGCTGTTTGTCTCTTAGGATTTCTTTTCATACTCTGGATATTAAGACCTTATTGGCTAATGCAATTTCCAAATATTTTCTCCCATTGAGTATGCTATTTTATTCCATTCATGAAAAAATCCTTTCATGTACAAACCTTTTTAATTTGATGCTGTCCCATTTATCTATTTTTTTCTTTTCTTTTGTTGCTTGTGCTTTGGGCATACAGTGTAAGAGATCATTGCCAACCACAAGATCTTTAAGATACTTCCTTACATTTTTTTCTAGGAGTTTTATAGGCTTGGTTTTTATATTTAGGTCTTTAATGAATTTTTGAGTTATTTTTGTATATGGTGTGAGGTAGGGGTCTTCTTCATCCTTTTGTATATGGATATACAGTTCTCCCAGCATCATTTCATGAAGAGAATATTCTTTTCCAATTAAGTGGACTAGGTAGCCCTGTCAAAAAACAACTGGCCATAGATGTGAGGGTCCATTTCTGAGCTCTCAATTCAATTCCATTGGTCTATATGTCTATTCTCATGCCAGTACCATGCTGCTTGAGCACTGTAGCTTTGTAATAAGTTTTAAAGACAGGAAATGTGGATCCTCTAACTTTGTTCTTCTTTTAAAGATGGTTTTGGCTATTCAGGACCACTTACCCTTCCAAATAAATTTGATGTTTGTCTTTTCCTGTTCTGCAATGTAAGCTGTTGGAATTTTTATTGGAATTGCATTGAATCTGTAAATCATCTTGGGACAAATTTACATCTTAACAATAGTTAGTCTTTGAATCCATGAAAATGGAATGTTTTTCCACTTTTTAGATCTTTTGTTTCTTTTAGCAAAGTTTTATTGTTTTGCATGCATAAGTCCTTTACATCCTTGGTTAAATGTATTCCTAGATATTTGATTATTTTTGTAGCTATTGTAAATGGAATTCTTTTCTTGATTTCCTCCTCAGATTGCTCATTAGTGGTATATAGAAATACTACTTGTTTTTCCCTGTTGATCTTGGACCTGGCTACTTTGAATTAGCTTATTAGCTCTAGTAGCTTTATTGTAGTTTTTTAGGACTTTGTATATATAGGATAATGTCACCTGCAAATGTGAATGTTTTACTTCTTCCTTTTCAATTTGGATGACTTTTACTTCTTTTTTTTTTTTTGCCTAATAGCTCTGGCTAGAAAGTCTAGTTCAATGTTCAATAGCAGAGATGACAGTGAGCATCTTTGTCTTATCCCAGATCTTAGAGGGGAAGCTTTCAGTCTTTCACCACTGAATATGATGTTAACAATGGTTTTTTCGTATATGCCCTTTATCATGTTAAGGAAGTTTCTTTCTATTCCTATTTTTCTAAGTGTTTTAATCAAGCTAGGTTGATGGATTTTGTTAAATTACTTTTCTGCGTCAATTGAGATGATCACGTGGTTTTTACCCTTTGTTTTGTTAATGTGTATTATATTAATTGATTGTCTTATGTTGAACCACCCTTGCTATCCTGGGATTAATCCTACCATATCATGGTGCATAATTATTTTAATGTGCTGTTGAATTCAACTTGTCAGCATTTTGTTGAGGTTTGTTGCATGTATATTTATAAGAGTAATTGGTCTGTAATTTTCTTTTCTTGTAGTATTTTTTATCTTACTTTGGTATTAGGGTGATTTGGCTTCATACAATGAATTAGGTAGTATTCTCTCTTCTTCAATATTTTGGAAGAGTTTGAGCAGGATTGGCATTAATTCTTGAAATGTTGGTAGAATTCACTTGTGAAGCTATCTTGTCCTGAGCTTTTCTTTGTTGGGAGGTTTTTGATGACTGATTCAATCTCTTTACTTATAATTGTTTCATGTGAAGTTTGAAAATCTTTTATGAATCTCAAAAAGAAAAAGATTATGTTTTTTATCTAATCCATTTGTGTGGGTATGCTATCCTTTTGATTGGACTACATCAGTGAGGCTAGCTTGGGTCTCTGCCTTCTTGCTGGGTCTGATATAAACAGAGACCACACATAGAGAGGAAGCCACCATATTCATTCTGCCATGTGTGAGAGAGGACTGCAGGAAAACAGAGCAGCCCTGAGGGCTGAGAGAGGTCCCATACTGTGAAACCAGCAGAGCACAGAGGCACAGAAAGAGGCCCCCAAGAGGCTGGGCCCATGGAGTAGCTCAAGGCTGAAGAGAAAAGCCATATGCCTGATGACTCACAGTTGAAGTTGGGAAGAAAGTGGAGGAGCTGAGACTGAGAGAGAAGGCCTAGGAAGAGACAAGCCCTATGCTTGGTTGCCCACAGCTGAGCTCCAGGATGGTAGATTCTGGAGGGGAATGCAAAGACCTCAGCAGAGATTAGCAGCCATCTTTGCCCCATGGCAAGACCCCAGAATTAACAGTAGCTGACTTTGGTGAAAAAGCATCTTTGATGGTGGCTTGACTTGGATGTTTCATGGCATCAGAACTGTAAGGTTTTACCCCAAATAAATCCCCTTTATGAAAGTCAGACTATTTCTGGTACTTTATATTGGCAGCCCTGTGGCAAACTAAGACAGTCTATTAAGATATTCTATTTCTTCTAGAGTCAGTGTAGGTTGTTTTTGTGTTTCTATGAATTTGTTCATTTCATCTAGGATGCCTAATGTTTTGGCATACAGTTGTTCATTGTATCCTCTTATGAACCTTTTTATTTCTATGGGGTCAGTAGTAATATTCCCCCTATCATTTCTGATTTTATTTGCATCCTTTCTCTCCTTTTTTTCATTGCCTATCTAGCTAAAGGTTTGTCAATTTTATAGATTTTTTCAAGAACCAACTTTTGGGTTTGGTAATGCTCTCATTTTTTAAAATTTCTCTGTTGCATTTATGTCTGTTTTAATTGCTATTTATTTCCTTCTGCTTAATTTGGGTTTAGTTTGCTGTTCTTTTTCTAGTTCCTCCAGGTGTGCAGTTAGGTCTTTGATTTTAGCTCTTTCTTCTTTTTAAATGTATGCCTTTGTGGCTATAAATTTCCCTCTCAGCACTGCCTTCACTGCATCCCATAAGTTTTGATACATTGTGCTCCTGTTGTTTTTTATTTTCATCTCAAGATATTTACTGATTTCCCTTGTGATTTTTTTTCTGAGCCACTGATTGTTTATAGTTATGGATTTCCTAGTTCTTTGATGAAACAACAGATTGATTTCCTGCTTCATTCCATTATGGTCAGAAAAGATGCTTTATGTAATTTTAATTTTTAAAATGCATTGAGACTTGTTTTGTGACCCAGCATATGGTCTTTCCTGGAGAACAATCCATATGCACTTGTAAAGAATGTAGATCCTGCTGTTTGGGGGCACAATGTCCTGTATATTTTAGTTTGTTCTAGTTCATGTATCATATTATTCAAAGTTCTCTATTTCCTTATTGTTCTTCTCTCTTGATGTTCTATCTATTGATGAGAGTGGTGTATTGAATCCTCCAACTATTATTGTAGAGTTATCTATTTCTCCCTTCAGTTTTGTCATGGGTTGCCTCACAGATTTGAAGGCACTGGGGTTAGGTGCATAAATATTTATGATTGTAATTTTTTCTCGGTAGATTGACCCTTTTATTAATAAATAGTGTCCTTCTTTGTCTCTCATAACAATTGTTGACTTAAAGTTGATTTTGTCTGATATTAATATAGCTATCCCAGCTGGTTTTTTATTACTGTTTGCCTGGATTACCTTTCTCATCCTTTCACTTTCAAACTATTTGTCTCTTTGGTTCTAAGGTGAGTCTCTTGTAAACAACGTATAGTTGGTTCCATTCAGCCAATCTGTGTCTTTTTATTGGAGTGTTTAATCCATTAACATTCAGTATTATTAATGAAAGGGCAGAATTAACTCCAGCCATTTTGTCTTTTGGTTTGTCATAGCATTTTTGTCTCTCTTTTCTTTTATTGTAGCCTCCTATTCTGTATAGTTGATCTTTTGTGATATATATGAGTGATCCCTTTCTCATTTCTGTTAGTATATGTATTTTCAATACTTTATTCATCTCAAGATATTTACTGACTCCCCTGGGGTTTGTATTATACAACTTATATCTATAGCCTACTAATTTGAAAAGATACTAACTCAACTTCAATAGCACACATATTCTCTGCTCCCATATTCCTCTATTCCCCCTCTACGTTGTTTTTGTCTCACATTACCTCTTAATATTTTGTATGCCCATTATCAGGAAATATGATTTTTTTTCAATTGTTCTGACTCTGATAAGAATTTAAAGTGGAGAGTTATAGATTGAGGATACAGTGATATTGGGGTTTGCATTTACCCACTTACTTACCTTTACTGAGGATC